>JAJIYU010009025.1:0-17381 GCA_030144865.1 Tinospora cordifolia | reverse complement strand
GGATGATCCACTGGCCTCTCGAGCTCACCCCATTTCTCCATTATAGGTGATCATTGACACAGCAGGTGTAGGCCAGCACACGGGCTGTCTTTTTGGGTAGTGGCCTCGCTGGGAGGTTGTTATAGTTTTTGTTCTGTTTTACTTGAGTTTATCTTTGTACCTTTTTGTTGTAGATAATGTTTTAGTGTGTATATTGAACAGGGCATGTGCCTTCTTTTATCATCTAAGTACAAATTTCGGGAACGAATCCGGGCTCCTGGACCACACAGGGGATACCCCAGATTCGCTCCCGTTCGTTCACAAATATCCAGGTCTCTTCACCCAAAATATCTGACCAAACAGCATTGAAACAAATAAGTACAAATTTCGGGAACAAAATTTATTTTAAGGAGGGTAAATTTTGTAACACCCAAAATTTGTGTAAAAAAATTTACAGTTCAAAAATAAGATACTGTAGTGCGTACTATTTTGTTGGCAGAAAAATAACTTTCGGCGGTTGTCATAGCTATAATAACTGGCAATATAGCTACAATAACGCACTATTCACTACTATGCATTTTCGTCGTTTTGTGCCAAAAAAATTTATATAACCCCCCCCCCCCCTCCCATTTTGAAAACTCATTCCAACAAGAAAGAAATAATTTCTTTGCTTACAAACTTTTCTTCTCTTGTTCTTCGGCTGTTCTAGATAGCAAATATAGTAGTAGGAAGGGGGAAAACCCCAGTTTCTACATAGCAGTAGTGAAGATCTACTTCTAGGCACCTCTTTTAGAGCAACCAGAGGGTTCTACTAATCAAAGTAGGTATAATAACTCTACCTAAGTCTCTATTTAAGATTAGAGATGTTGTTATTCATTTTAGTACACATTACTGTTCACGAATATGTCGGTTACTCTTCACAAGTATGTCTCTATACGCGAGGTATTGTTCACTAATACTATTTATTGTTCACAGATACGCATTATTCACATATACGGTACTATTCATATATATGATACTATACATAGGTACTATTCATGGACAGTTATTAAATCACGTTTTCAAAACGTAGATCCTAAAGACTGATAGGCGAAGATTGGAAACAAGTTGAAATAACAACATAAAGGTTCAAGAGAGTCTACGATTGAGGTGGAAGTGATTACTTTACTCCCTAGTATTATTTGGATTTTAATGTTGAATATGTGATGTTTGCATCGTTTGAATGCCTAGAAGTATGCAAGGATATTGATTAAATGGTTTGTGAATGACATAAACATGTGAATTCTAGAATAACATGAGTTATATGTCCATGTTTGGTGTTTGCAATGCTTTATAACATGATATGATTATTGTTTCAGGTATGTTCCTACAATATGATTAGCATGATTACATTATTGTATAATGATAATTCATACATGATGAGATGATAACTATGCTTATAATGAAATAATTGTTGATACACAAGCAAAGATAAATTAAGAGTTGAACTACGTACCGTCGCAGTGATCTATGGGGGATCATTGTGGGTGTTCCCGCAATAAGGAATGATGGGTTTGCCCCTAGTTCTTGATGATAGAATAATAGGTGTGACCCTAGTTCTTTGGTGATGGAGCGATGGGTATGACCCTAGTTCTCGGGTTGGGTGATGGGTCTGCCCCTATCCCATTGGAATCTAGCATATAGTGCAGTTTCCTCTTCTTTTTCAATATGATGGGAGAACACCAGGGTTAGACCCTTCGGTCTAATTAACGACTGTTGATAACCGAATGTTTGAAACGCCTAATGAATGATAAGTGTTTTCATGTTCATTGTTTGATTTAAATAACGCTATTGATGTACTGTATATGATCCACTAGGCTCTTGAGCTCACCCCACTAACTCTTTTTCAGGTAACTATTGAAGAGGTTGCTCCTAGCAAATCAATGTAAATTAGTAGTAATGTTGCCTCATAGCATGAAGATATTGAAAAATGAACTTTATTTGCTATTTTCCATTGTACGGCATGTGACCCACCATATTTAATCCTGTCAGATGTCAGTCATTAGACCAGATAGTATTTGTCTTATCAAAAGTTAGCTATGGAGCTCATAAAATTATTCGTAACTCTGATCATAAATTGATGTTTTTCAGTTATGTGTGATCCCAAGGTTATTGTTATTTTGTTTCGAAGCAAGTGTATTTATACTTTATTTTGTACCTTGAGATATGATCTGGTGCAACTAACAGATGTAACAAAGAAAAAGTAATATCCCCAATTCTCGAATAGAAAGTAGGAGTGACTGCACACGAGGGTAATGACGTCTCAAGCTACAAGACAACAATGTCGCCTATGACGTATGTGACAGACTCGGGAGCTGGGGTGTTACATTTATATAGTTACCATGCTAAAAGGAAAAAAATGTAATTTGAATGAACAAAGAGTTGAAATGATGAACGTACTAGAATTTGTCATAATGCATGTTTTGACAGTAGGTTTGTGCTAAGAGTTGGATGGGTTAGAAACATTATCTTGCTCTAAAATTTTTATGGTAGGGTCTTAGATCAATGTAGATAATCCATGTCAAATTTAAGCTAATTGGGTAAGATTTCATAGGGCTATTAATAGAAACTTGGAACTTGTCTCTGTTTAGGGACATAAATGAGAGTAGAGGATTGAGTATCAAATTAACCAAACTAGAAATGTCCTATATTGATGAAAGTTTGTGGATATATTTCTGGGTTAGTAAGATGTTGTTTGCCAAAATTCAAGTCAAACAAACATGTCTAGCTAGGGTAATTGGACTAAGAACCAAAATCTTTCGCACAGCACAGACATGATAAAAGTATAACTTTGGGTGCTTCACAAGGATATCAAATAGTATCCACAAGTAGTGATTCAAAATTGTGGTAAAAATGTTGATGAGCCTAGTTGACATCTATCAAATTTTGTAACAATTTGACATTCGATGTGATCACAGCAAAATTCAGAAAAAGATTGCACAAACTACATACATGAGAATAAATAAATGAGGTGCTAGAATTTGGGAGATTTTGACTATATTGACTATAATAGGTTAAGGTGGACCATGGTTTGATCAAACTAGATTATGTGAATGCTTTATGATGTACATCAACATTGCTCAAGGTTTGACCAGTGGATTAACTTAGTGTGTCTATGGTTGACTAATGGGTAATGAGTTTCACAATAAAAAAAAATTATAACCAAATTATAAACAAACATTAGAATGATATTAACATGTATTGTTTGAGTAGAACAATTTTCAAGATACGAGAATTGAGATCAAGGTCTTGAAGAATTATGATCATATTGTGAGTAGTGTTTAGGATACTTCAGTTGTTATGTATGTTGTTCTATTTTACTTCATTTTACTTGCATGCATTTTAGTTTCTAGCATGATTTACAAGTTGCACGATAAAAAGGGATTTAAGAGATTTTAGTGCTTAGCATAATGTACTAGCTCAAAGAACCATTGTTCTCCAAAAAAATTTCATAAGGGTAGTAGTAATACATAGTGAGTACGATAAAACACTAATTCTCTAGTAGAAAGACACCAAGAGTCCATTGACATCAATGGTGAGTCTGATTTTTCAATAGATATCGTGTGTCCATGGACACTATAATGGGGTCTTTGATAACTGAACTAATTTTTCGTTGGTGTGCATGCTATGCTTTGATAAATATTGCATAAGGATAATCGTACAGTTATTGTTTCAAGAGATGTGTAAACTATTCATGACATTCAAGCATACATCATTTTGATAGACTCTACGCATACCGTTTGTTGTGTTATTTTATGCAACTCACTGATCCATGTTGTTAGTCTCGCTACTCCTTTTATCATTTTCAAGATCCACTGCACAAGATAAGGGTAAAGAAATTTTGATTCAGTAAACTTTTTTTGTAGATTAGGAGTTTTGTTTTGTAGATATTGTTGATTAGGGTAAATGTCTTTTGAATTCTCAAAGGAATGTAATATTATATACTATGACATATAATAAGACAATATTCTAAATTAAGAAATATTCCACTGCTATTTCATAGATATGTGGACATCAAATGACGTTAGGCTTAATAGTAATTCATCGGGTTGGTGTGTGGAGGATGACTCAATGAGTTACTTTGCCAGTCGAGTTGCTTATAGAATTAGTAGATGGGGTCCCGATATATTTCATAATATAAATATAGAATTACATTAATAGTGTTAAGTTTTGCAACCCTAATTAATCAATCTAATATGCAACGAAATTATTCAAATAATCAATTAAGCAATCACTAAAATGATTTAGCATGGCTTAGTCAATCAATGTCCACTTACTCGAGTAAAGAAATCAATTATACAAAAATAATTATAATATATAAACATATTTTGGACACTTCTTGTTACATATTTTGTCCGCTATACATTCTCCTACATTTTATTTTAATTTACCCAACTTTATTTTATAATAAACATAAAACAAACTTTTAAATCAAATCAAACACCAAAATTAATAATTACAATTTGAAAGTGTAAAATAAAAAATGTATTTAAAACTAACATGACTCTTATTATATAAATGCTAAAAATATTAGTGCAACATTACATCATATAAAATATTGATACCATAGTACATAATGGAAACAAAACTCTAAAATGATGTGGAAAAATCATGTAGGTTTGAGAAGTCATTGTATAGCCTAATCAACTAATATTGAGAGAAATTGTGAGGCAAATAAAACTTATAGCACTGAATTGTTGCTTGTAAGATTGTTAACCTTATTGATGGAATGAGTTGATTAAAAATATGTTTAAGTAATAATTACATGAGTTAGAAATTGATTAAATTATATATTTAGAATTTCGTAGTGATAATTGTAATTTTTTTGGACTCTAATTTTAGATTAAAAAGCCTTGAAATTAAGGTTATCGTTTGAGATTCAATGTGAAATTAATTTTTAAAAACTAAAATATGCTCCCATTTTTAGTTAAATTTTCCTTTTATTTGATATTATATTCAAGCATTGTATTCAAATTTTAAAATGAAACAAAAATGTTCGATTTTCCAAAATTTTTTAAGCAAATCAAGATTTTTTTTTTTTTAAGAAAAAGCTCATTAAGTATGAGAAACAAGTCATTTTTGCAAAAAAAAAAAAAAAAGAATATTATCAATCCCAATAAAAGAACTTGATAACTTTTCAATTTTATTTTTAAATACAAAAGATTGTATTTAAAATAATTTTCAAATGTAACCTAAAAATGTATGCCAACTATTATTATAAGACCTCGAAATTTCATAAACATAGACACATCAACAATAATAATTAAAATACTAAATAATTGTGAAAATAAATCCAAAAACGTAATTATTAAAGATATAAATGAGTATTGGAGTAAAGGAAGACAATTTAAATAATCGAAAATATGTCTTTGCAAGTGCCTAAGTGTGTGTAGGATTTAAAGTCAATAATATCATAAGAGGAAATATAATTATCAAGTGTATAAATGATTTGATCAAAACAAGTCAATTCAAAGCATTAAAAACATGTTTTAAGGCTTATATATATATATATAATTTTGAGAGACTTGCGCTCCACATTTGAACGAAGAAGAACCCAGAAGTTGTGTGAAAGAAGGAGAAGAATCATGCATTCTTGTTTAAATGAAGAAGAAAGGAAAACAGGGGAAAGGGGGTGTTGTTGCATTCCTATGATGAAGAAGAAGATGAATCGCAGCTGTGTGTTTATGTGATTTGAACGAGAAGAATCAACAGCTTATTGTTATAGTAAATCTTGTGTGAAGAAGAGGGTTGCAATCTAGTGCATTTAGAGTTTGACGAAGGAAACAAAGAAGAACTCATTCGAGTTCTGATATGTTATGATTCACGAATCGAGGAGAAAATTATAGATTTGTGTAGGTTTTCAAACCCAAAACCGTGAAAAACGAACAAGGAAAGGAGAATACACAAGTCTGGTGCGATTTTGACGAGTAAAGAAAGAAATCCAGCTGTGTACGTTGCAGCTGGTGCATGAAGAAGAAGAAGAACGCACCTGCGTTCTATTGTTTTGGATGAAGAGGAACAACAAAGAAGACAAAAGAAGAAGAAGACACTGCTGCGTCTCTGTGCGAACGTGTTTTGTGCAAAGAGAGAAGGAGGATAAGATTCGCAATTTCTAGGTTCAGATATACGAAAAAGAGTGATGCCCTAGATTTTGAAATTTTGCGCAGCCTCCGAATTGGGAAACTAGATTCGTGTTGGGGTTTAAAGAAGGTTTTAAAGCATACGAAGGTCATATATGTGAAGAACATGTTGCGAAGGGGGTTTCAACGTTAGAAATGCTTCGGAACATGGTGGGTTCGGTTTGCATGTCTAATGGATGATTTTGTAGCTCTATTGTTAGTGTTTGAGAGATTGAATGCTGGTTTTGGATATGTAATAGATTTAGGGCATCAATCATCAATTTCGAAAGGGAAAGAAAGGGATTTTGAAAGACTTTTGGAGCATATATCTGTTAAAAACTACCCTCGCAACGTATTCGAAAATCAGATCTAAGAATAACAAGCTGCGAAGGGGATGTGGGGATTTCGACCCATAGAAACATTGTAGAATTTGGTGAACTTCGTTGTATTTGAATTTGTAACAGATCTAAGGTTTCGAATTACAATTAGGAAGAGTTTTAAACGAAGAATCAATTGCAAAAATGTATAAAAATCTATTTTCTTCAATTTCGGAGTTGTTAATTTTGAATGGATTATTTGAATTTTTGGAATATAAAAGAACAGGTTGAAATCTTCGAAAAGCTCTGAAGTAGAAAATAGTAAATTTTGGAACTTTTAGCAAAAAGGTTTGAATTTTATATCCTTATTTCTCTTTGAAAATATTTTATTTGTGATTAATAAATTATTTGATGGATGTTGGAAAGTTGATATCCAAGTTCAGGGGGTTGTGAAGATTCAGAGATCGGAAATTAAATTTAATTGGACTCTAGATGCAAATAGTAAAAGTTGAAATTGTCTTATGTAAGTAGAAAAATTCGTTAGTTAAGAGTTAAGGAAATTCTCAAAGAATTTTAAGATTGAAATTTAATTTATTTAAGTTCAAGAGGATTGACTTAGGAGTTTCTTATGTGATAATTAGTATTTTGAGTTTAGTTCAAATTTTTAGATATGGAAACCTTATTTTAATTGGAATGAAATTATTGAATATGAATAAATTATTTTTGGAAATCAAAGTATTGTATCGAAGAAGATGTTGGAAGGTGCAATATCTGAGATCACAATTATTTTAAGATCTAACAAGAATAAGGATTTTGGGAAAGATTATATTTTTATAAAATAGATTAAGAATCTAAGGGTATTCAAGCTTAGAATTATTTTAATTCATTATAGATAGGTTAATTGAAGCTTAAAAATTTATTATTATTAATGTAAATTGCAGGTTAAATATCTAAGATCTGTGAAGTGCAACGCAAAGGCCCAAGGGATCCATAGCATAAGGTAGGTGGAATTTCCTTGCTCACACGTATTATTTATATTTTAATCTACAACAAGATTGTTTGGTAGTTTCAGGATCTATTATATGCATGTTCTAGTTTCTATTGGCTTGATTGAATTAAATCAAGATACTTGGTGCTGGATTAATCGTTTTTAATGCATTTCATGGATTTTATCTCTATTTTCCATATATCTATGGATGCTACCATTATGAATAGTATGTTATATGGCATGACTTGATGGATTGAGAACTTAAAGGAAGATAAACGATTTTAAAAATACAATTACTGATGCAATGTATGTAGCCACCAAGCACGTTGTAGTATCCTAGCGGTGAACAGCTTGAGGCACATCGTAGGTTGCCCCGCTCTAATACTGTATTACTCAGATATGAATCCTTGAAAATGAATAATAATTGTTTAGTGTTATTTGTTTATGAGATAATGGATTCTAAGGATATAGCTAAGCTTAGCATACCTAAACGCAACAGGTATGGTTGTATAGTGTACCTGAACGTTTGTGTATCTTATTGATTGATGATTGATTAAAGGGGCCCAAGTATGGTTGTGCAGTGTACTTGAAACTTAACACAATTAGAGTTAATATGTTATTGTGTATGGTTGGGGAATTGTAGCATACACTTAATTGCGAGATATGGCTGAGCTTAGCGTATCAAGGCATTCTGGAACCTCCGGGAATTACCAGGAGAATATCTACTTCAGACTTAGGTTACAACAAACCTATCTATTGTATGAAATGATTAATGCTTTGAAAGGGCTTGCATGTTTTGGATCTAATCTTTATAATGCTTGTGATGTTTGGGAATGATCCACTAGGCTTTTGAGCTCACTTATTTTATCCTTTTCAAGTACCCACAGGAGTCATATGCATTGATTTCACAGGTATTAAAGCTTCGCATGAAGAACCTCTAGGAGGTTAACTTTGTTTTGTTTTGGGATGTATTTTGATGTAGTTATTAAACAGGGAACACACCTATTTTTTGTTGTAACTTATATTTCTACATTTTATTTTTATGTTTTGCGCTTTGAACAGGATTTCCATATTTTGGATCATGTATAGGATATTTCATTTTCAATTATTGAGATGTCTTCTTGTTGCATCATGCATGCATCTAAACTACATACAGGTAGGAAATAGGTAATGGGGAAAGAGGAAATTTGACTACTCTGACTTCAGGGTAAGGTTACTTGTTGATTCATTTAGGGGAGTTCGGACCTGAGGCCGGAGTGTCTCAAGTACCTAAATGCGTCTTACTTATATAGGTTGTTACCCGCCACTTATTGGTACAAGATTTGAAACAAGAACAAAAGAATAACAATAAACTATGGGAAAACTAAGAAAAGATCTTTATTATTGTGAAAAAATTTTCTACAAAGCAATTGATGTATCCTCTAGCTTACAATTTAGTGTATATATAGATTGGGGAGGTATAGTTTGTAATATTCTTAGTATTCTATTTGGGTAAGATTCTATTATGATGAGATTCCTTGGTAATAGAATTTTATTTACTTTAAAATGCTACCATATTGATACCAACTTCATCTTTGAAGACTTAACTACTAAGTCCCTCTTGCATTCTTCAATTTGAGTGACATTACCTTGTAATAATAAAACATTTGATTTGTGATGAATGAGGTTTATCCTTGGTTTTCTAGGCACATTTTAATATGGTTGTATCCAAAATAGTCATTTACAAAGCTTAGGAATTCATATCTTGTTGTTGCGTCTACCTATTGATCAATCCTTAGAACTAGAAAGTTATCCTTAGGGGATGTTATTTAGATATATGAAATCAACAAATTTCCTCTACTTCTTATTAGATTTCTTCACGACGACTTCAATGGCATTAGGTACATGACTTCACAAATAAAGTATACTTGTAACAATTTGTCCACATCTTCTCTTAGTGGATGTGGTGATTCTACACTGAGTGTACTTCTCTTTTAACAAACAAGATTTATGGATGACCTCGCATTATTACTTATGATGAGATTGCACGTATGTTTTGGTGGGACCAAACAAAATATCCCAGAATTCTCTTAACACTTTCATTAGTTGGTGCTCTGATCTAGGTCATAATGCACTTCTTATTTTTATTTTTTTCATGGGTCATAAGATATTTGGACCTCCTTCCACCCATCGTAGGCTTCCATTCTTGAGACTTTGATCTTAGGGTCAAGGTTATTTTATGAAATTTCTTCTATTTCTCCAAGCTCTTCACTGGTTCTACTACTATCAACCTTAATATGTTGCCTTCCTTTGAGGTTGCATATAACGTTCCCTCGATTCTCAGTAGCTTCTTCGATTGACACCTACTCCTCTTTTTACTGGAAACTTAAAGTGAGATCGTACATGGAACCACTACTTTGAGGGTGTTTAGGATTGGTCTTCCAATCATTACATTGTAGACTTGAATCTCCTTTGATTATTACCATAGTTGTAACCTTTTGCTTCTCCTCACCAACTATGACCAGGTGCATAATCCTTCATTAAGGCACGATGTCATGCTTGTGAAGCAACATCAATCGGGAAGATCTACTTTTTTTCAATCCTAGCTTTTCATCAATTGCTGATCAATACTTGATATTAATTTAATTCTTGTTGTCAACCAAGATGTGATGCACTTTGTACTTAGCAAGCTCCATTTTATGACTGAAGCGCCACAATGTGAATGTTGGATGTCTCCAACCTCCTCTTTTGAGAAAGAAAAAACAAAAAAATGTCTTAGGGGGAGTCTTTATTCTTGATTTTCCATGTGAAAGGTGATGGACAAGTATACTCATCCTTTGGATGAAATGAGCAAGTTTAAAGAAGTTGATAAGGTCAAGGGGGCCTTGGAAAACCACTTTGGTGAGATGTTGATGGTTTTCTTCATGAATACTTGTGATGACAAGAATGTCTTGCCTATGTGACCTCATGCCTTTAGTTCTAAGAGTCGTTATGTGACACCCAGGCTCCTAATTTCCTTATCTCTCTCTCTCTCTATTCGTGTGACAAGTCATCGAGGTCGCGCGCAGAGACGGCGCACACCCGTTCAACGGGAGACGCTGGGCTAAGGTCGCTCATTGAGAGTCGAAGGCCACGTGCGGTTCATTCTCATTCTTTCTCATAAGTTGTGAAATCAACTTAAAATGCATAGTGTTCTTTCAAATGAAAGCATATTTAACAAGAAAAACACTTTGCAACGGAATAATAATTTTAAAATCATTATTAAAGCATACTCTAAATATATAAACATGGCCCAACTGGCCTAAGTCCCAAAAATTTAATTTACATGTAAATCAGTTTAAAAGACAGAGGGGCACACATGCCCAGTTCAAATTAAATACAAAAATATTATTTACAACAAAAGGATAAAACAGTAAACCAAAAAGAAAACTGTGACAATCTCCTAGCGGGGTCTCAACCAAAATGACAGCCCCAAATGCTAACCTGCTCCTACAATGTCAATAATCACTTGTCATAAAATAATTGGATAGTGGATCATCCCTATACATCACTAGCATTATACAAACCAGAATACAAAACATGCATACACTTTCATTATATTAGGGCATTTCAAATATTATATTGGTTATTTTGTTGTACGCAAGACCAAAAGAGTCCTACTCTCGATGTGCCCTGTGTGGTCCAGGAGCGAATTCAGGGTAACGCCCGAGGGTCAGTTACCTTTTGGGACCATGGTCTAAGAATAAAAGTCCGTAGTGACTCTCCGTTCGAAGACACAATCAGCTGTCACAGTCAACTCGGGTAGGGACACCCATGATGACACCTAAAGGCCGGTCATCACCCCCGTACATGGAATTATTAAATATTAATTTAATCTTATTTAGTTTCACATTCCATTCTAATTCATACATAGTCATCATATGTATACTTCAAAGTAAACTAATCAAATATATTTGTTCATTCATGGAGATCAACACATGAACCTCTATCTATGCATGTTATAGCACAAGTAACCATACATCATGAACACACATCAAGTCATTCCAACCAAGATCATATCAAAATTTGCCCTAGCATGCTTCTAAGTGTTCATCAAAAATAGATATACATCAAGCTTTGCATTCAAAGTTTACATAAGGCTAGGGAGTACGAAAATCACACCACCTTTGTGTATCTTCTTCCCTTTTTGTCATCACTCCTCGCCGCACGAGTTTAGACCTTTAACCCCTAAGATTTTTTATAATAGTTTAATTAAGTCTAAGGCATTCAAAGCATGATCAAAATCCTACATGTATGCCCTTTACATATGCATTCCCTGATGTACTCAAAACCAGAACAAAAATAAGGGAAAAAACTGGGACACGACAAGTTACTACGGCAATACTTCGCATTGTCACGATCCAGATTTGCCGACATGTGTTTAACATCTCAACACACGGACATTAGTCTTAAAACACATATCAACTCAAGAAAAATGACCTACACATGAGAGAAATGAATTAAAATGCTAAGAAAGCAAAATCTCAAGTACGGTTTTGTGATTTACCTTAGCACAAGATGTTTTCAACCGTGCCTCAACTTAGATCCGCCCTTGTGATGTTGCTCTTGATGAATCTAAGCTTGAGAATGGTAGAGAATGGCTTGAACGAGCTCGAACCACCCTTAGAACTCAAAAGAAAACTTAAGTAACGAGATTGGAAAGCTTAGTGAGAGCTTTGGAGGGAAATCTTTGGTTCGCAGCCATTGAAAATCTAGATCTAGGATTTTTGCGGAACATTTCATTTTTATAGAAATAGATGAATTATCGCAGTCACTGTAGGATTACTATGGTTATTGGGATTACCGCGTCGCTAACTACGGTAACCAGGCCGATGTAGTTGCTTGTTTCTGGGTTTTTCTCTTGTGATTACCGCGATCACTATATAAATACTACGGTAACCAGGGCAATGTGTTTTTGTCCGTCTTCTGGGTTTTTCCTGTGATTACTACAGTCACTGTAGAATTACCTGGTAACTAGGGTTATTTCCATTTTTCTGGGTTTGTTCGCGATTACCACGGTCATCACTTCCATTTACTATAGTCACCAGTGGAATTTTGGCTTCTTGCGTCTTTTCTTTGTCATTTCTCATGTTTTTTGAATTTATATCATTTTCATATTTATTTTAAGTTTATAAGGACTTATTCTACATGATTTTTGTGTATCTTATTATTTTTCTTATTTATTTAATTATTTATTTTTATTTTAATGGTTTACTAGTGACGTGGAGGTCTTATAGACTTGTGGGTAATTACACGTTAGGCTAGAAGGATGCTGAGCTTGCTTGAGATGGAGAATTTTTGGTTGAGAAGTATTACATCGTGCTAAGCTTGCTTGCTTACACTTTGAGCAAGCACTCTAACTCCTAGGGCATTCATGGCCTCATATTTTTTGTGACATTTTCCTATGGCTAAGATGGTGGTTGAAGTGGATGAGAGTCGAAAGCATTGCCTACAACATAATTGCTACTTCATTATCATCTATGACATCCTTTCCATTAGTTTCTCAAACCCATTGATTTGTGTTGATTCCTAAGCAGAATTCTTTTTGTGTGTGAAAGTTCTTCCTCACTGTGATAAGGGAGTTTATAGTGAAGCTATCACGTAACCCCTACTTTCCAAACTTGAATAAAAAAAATATTGAGTTTGTTTTCTTAAAACCTTGGTTTATTAATTTTCTCAAGAATTATTTTGCTTTGTAGCGAGTGTAAGTGGAAATGTTCTTGTCTTTGGAAAACATCTCGACATTGTAGAAAAATCATTATTTTATGCTAAATACATCAGAATTATCTTAAGGATAGTGCTACTATTTTTTTTTTTTTTGTGTTTTTTTCTTTATTCAAAAACATCATCAATAAATTCTCATGTTATGATGTGAAGAGAAGACATATCCCACAGAACATTAAAATAAGTACAACCAAAATTTTTGTCCATCCAACTAGGGCACACATCAAATATCCTGAATCAGAGGTAGCCCTTTGACTAGCGCATACACTATAAATTACCAAAATAACAAACCCGTTCCACATGGGGTACAACATCAAAAGAAATTAAGAAAGAGAAAGGCATAGTAAGGATCGACTCTTAAACCCTAAGTAGGGAATACCCGCGTATAAAAAGAAGAGGGGATGAACTCTACAAGCTCACTAGGTTTCTTTCTAAATTAAACAAGCACATATAAGTATAAATTATGTAAAGACTTCAAACATTAGGCGATTCAAACAACGATTTAGTTTTTAGTCGACCCTAGATAAGATAAGCATGTCTGAAGGCAATTCATGAACCATTGCAAACTACAAAGATAAGTTTGGTCAATTGTGGTTTTGTGCACATAGTTGTACATTTCCATTCTACTTGAAGGTTGACCGTGGTTCATTCATATTAACCCTCAGGCCAAGATCAAATAAGAAATGTTTACAACATTTTCTCAGCTCCTGGACCAAGGACACATAGGGGAGAATATTTTAAAAATGACCCTACCTAAGACTAGAGCCACATAGGAGAGTTTTTTTTCCATAGAAAACCATCACAACACAGAATTGGTGGACTACCAATGATCCCCAAAGGCTTGTGTTCTAGAAATGGTGTTGTAATCTTAATTTTATTCTTTATATATGGTCAATAATTATACATTGTATGATAACTCAAAATTTCATTCATACAAAGTCATTTATCATCATGATCACCTTATAAAGATCACAAATATATAATTAATTCACTTGCGCTTGATGCCTACAAATATACAGTCATCACAGTGTAGGTCAACTCCCTATCATGGCGTGCATAATCCAAATTATGATATAAATATGATATTCATATTCCACTCATATCATAAACGTCAATAACATGGAATGAGCCACATTCTCCATTAAACATTATACACAATCATACATGCATGTGATCAGCTATACTAACTCTCCACTCATGGTTTTTTTATGATCAATGCAAATATGTGCATGTTTAATAAAAAAATAGAAATCAAACAACTTTACCCACGTCCACAAATCAACGACTTTGTGAACTCTTTGTAAGATTAATTCTCAAGTTACATATCCTCAATTGCACTTATGTGCCATAATCACTAACTTATAAATCAACAACCTAATCTCAAGTTTTTAGATATGATTTTAGGTTATTTTAGTCTTCTAGAGTCCCTCTCAAGCATACCTAAGAATTGGCTAAATAATGCGTGTAAATACAAAAGTTTTCAAAAATGATCATTCTAGAATCTTCTTTGATTGTCGTAGTAGTCAAAGACTCTACTGCAGTAGTTAGAACATTTTTAGGAATGTGGTATGATTAACACGGTAGTGGCTTCTGAGCACATTTTTTAGTTGCCTTTTCGGGGTCTTATCCTTGTTTGTCTCATGTATTCTATAACTTGTTTTATTTCTCTCAATCTTTTACATGACCATGGCCATTTGATCACATGTCCCCTAAAGATTTAAGGTTAAAATTCACATTTTCTTCAATTGGTCAAGGTTTAATAGTAACAACATCTGCACTGTCATGTCATGACCTAACTCTAGGGACTTAGTTACAACTCGAGTGACCAATTTCCATTCTTCTTTTAGCATTTTGAAGAAGGCATTGGGTACATTTTAAAGGTGTGAGGGGTTGAGGTCTAACAAACACGTCATCAATCTCAAAGATGAGTAAAAAGTACGCAAGTCGCAAAGTCTTTAAGAATCAGATTCAAGTGTGTATACCACTAATTTTACAAGCTCGGTTCTTGCTCCATGATTAACATTCTTATGCCATGTTTTAGATGTTGTGATCATAGTAAGGGCCAGAATCTAGTGGTATCTGATTATAAGCATGGTGTAGCTTGTGGCTAATGCAAAATGTTCCTTAATATGGATGGACAACGTTGAACTTGTCATGAACCATGGGTTGATGACTTGGTCTCAATCTCACATATGTAAAGCTAGAAATAAGGAGTTTAGAGATGCTTACAATAAAATGTTTGCTCGTCTCTAAGGTTCTCCAAATTTGAGCACAAGTCTCACACTTACCACTTTTCTCACTCTTTGAACAACTTTCAAACTAAGGATGATGGGTTTAGGGAGAGTGGCTGATAGGCAGTCCTTACGCACAATGAGGTGTTCTAACTGAGAAAAATGTGTCTCCTAAGTTGATTGGATTGTGCATGTTCGTAGGGAAGAGCTCATGATTGTTGCAATGTTCACTTAAACCAATTTAGAAAGTGGCCAATAATCTATCTTTCCAATTGTCTAACCTTCTAAATATGGTATGATCCAAGTTTATCTCTTCATAAGCATTGAAAATTTATATGTAAAGTTGGTATCACAAGAATCATGTACTATGGGCATCTCAATCTGATTATTATGCAATAATTCATGTTATTACCACAGTATTCAATAATTTTCTTCAATGTCCCGAATATTTTGGCACAAAGCATGTTGCTTAATTCCATTGTTTCAACCTTGAAATAATTTTTTGAACATTCTTAATATTCGTGACACACTAATCAAGTTAACCACTTCCTTGATCATGATACTTGCCTAAAGTTAGTTCGTGTTAACTCATGATTATTTTAAGCCAAAATTTTGGGTTATTGTATATTAGTTCTTCAACAATAAGTGTGCAATGGCATTGAAACTCACATTCGCCATTTGTATTCAAGTAGGTTGAAACTCATATCTCTACAAACAACACTAATTGTTGGTGTAGAATTTGACTAACAGTAAATAAAACAATACATGAAAAAAGAACAAAAGAATAACACCTAATTGAAGGAAAAAGTAAGGAAAAAAAAAACTTGGCTTACAATTTAAGGGTATTTATGGATGTTGGGGAGGCATAGCATCCAATATTTTTAGTATTCTATTTAGTTAACATTCTATTATGATGGGATTCCCTAAAAGTAAAAGTTTATTTCCTTTAAAATGCCATGAATCTGAACCATTCTTCGCAAGTATAAGTAGTATCTCGGATTTATAGGCTAAAGTTGTGCAGATACTGTAAGATCATGAGCTCGGCTTGGTTGAAATAGATGCAGAAGATGTAGTGAACAGTGGGTCTTCCTCATCAGGTAGGACTGCCTCCACCGTTACCTTGGTTGAGTTAATAGTGTAGCCTATATTTCTCAGACCCAGGTTCTATGTAGCATTGCCGCAACTCGGCCTTTGTTTTCTCTAATTGGTGCAGATTACCTATAAGCAAAATTCATTGCCAGTAATTTCTTCGACAATTGGTTATCGGATCATGATATTTCATGTGAAAAATGGAAAAAATATACTTAACTAACTCACTTTTTCTCCTACTCTGAAGAGTCAGGTATATATCTTTAGCTTCTATTAATTTGTTTCAAAAAATTGATTTGAATTCTAAAGTTTTATTTGGCTCGTGATGAGGCTAACTTCAAGAACATAAATTCTTTCTTTCACTTTTTTATGTCAAAAAAATAATAAAACGTGAACTTCTAAATTATCCCATTCTATATCCAAACCATGATAAGAAAATTTAAAAAATTGATCTTTCTTTTACTTTCTTTGTTATTTAAATTTTTTTTTTTCAACTTGTTTCTCCTGCCATTTTATTTTATATAAATATGAATAAGTTTAATTTCCTATTGCAACTTTTAATACAAATACAATATTTATGCCTACAAAATAAATAAAAAGATATCTTAAAATACATAATGTCTATTTATTTGAAAAAATAAAAAAAAATAGTGTAATCCTATTATTTGTATAGTTGCAATATTTATAATTATTAAATAAATAAGTTATATGTATTTTAATATGCTGAATTCATTCCTCTATAGGTGATGAATATATATATATATGCCGAATTTTTAAACCTTTTTTGTCTAATAAATATTGCGATTACATTTAAAAATTGTAAATTAAATTAGAGTGATCGCTTTAGTTAGTGTGTGTGTATATATATATATATATA
>JAJIYU010009024.1:0-17407 GCA_030144865.1 Tinospora cordifolia | reverse complement strand
GTCTTCCATAAAGAGCTTCGAATGGAGCCATTTTTATGCTTGCCTGATAATTGTTGTTATAGGCAAACTCTGCCAAGTGTAAGTACTTGCTCCAATTCCCCTTGAAGTCTAGAATGCAAGCCCTCAACATATCTTCCAAAATCTAGATAACTCTCTCAGACTGACCATCTGTTTAAGGGTGAAATATCGTACTCATGGTGAGTTTAGTACCCATTTCCTTTTGTAGAATCTGCCAGAACTGTGAAGTAAAGCGAGAGTCTCTGTCAGACACAATAGACTTGGGTGCACCATGCAATCTGACGATTTCTTTCACATAGATTTCTCCCAGCTTGCTTACTTGGTTTGTTGATTGGCAAGATGGGGGCCACTTTGGTGAGACGATCAACTATTACCCAAACGGTGTCTTCTCCTTTTTGGTTCCTAGGTAAACCACTGACGAAGTCCATGCCAATGTTATCCCACTTCCATTTAGGAATTGGGAGTGGTTGTAACATTCCAGAGGGTTTTTGGTGTTTTGCTTTCACTTGTTGGCATGTTAAGCACTTAGAGGCATATTTGGCTATATCCCTTTTCATTCTTATCCACCAGTAGGTTTTCCTGAGGTTCTGGTACATCTTATCCCCACCAAGGTGCATGGTATACTTAGTCTGATGAGCTTCATCAAGTATGATTTGCTTGCTTTGTTCCTGCTGGGGTACACGTATCCTTTCCCCGAGCCTTAGGATGTTTTTAGCATCCATCCTGAATTCAGCATGTTTTCTTTGTGTGACTCCTTCGATTAGTTGAACAAGCCACTTGTTTTGCTTCTGCTCATCCCTGATCTGATGTAATAGGTCTGGTTGGCAAGACATATTGTAAAGATAGGCTTCTTTTTCATTAAGGTTTACACCCAACCTAAAATCTTCAATCAAGTGGTACATCTGACCTTTCTCTTCGTCTTGTTTGTTAAACTTCCTACTCAAGGCATCGGCCACCATATTGGCCTTCCCTGGATGGTGGTGCAATTGAAAATCATAATACTTAAGAAACTCCATCCACCTTCGTTACTTGAGATTCAATTCTTCGAATGACCGTTCACATTTCTCATCCCACTGGAACTTAACTCCTTTTCTGGTCAACTTAGTCATAGGTTCTGCCAACTTGGAAAAACCCTCAATGAACCTTCTGTAGTAGCCTACCAAGCCTAAGAAACTTTTGATTTCTATTACTGTCTTAGGTTGCTTCCAGTTCATAACAGCCTCCACTTTCTCCGGATCTACAGAGATACCTTTTGCTAATACAATGTTGCCTAGGAACTTGACAGTTTCCATCCAGAACTCGCACTTACTGAATTTAGCATATATCTGGTTCCTTTTGAGAGTTTCCAGCACGATCCTCAAGTTTTCAAGGTGCTCAGCTTCTGACTTAGAGTAGATTAGGATATCATCCACGAATACCACTACAAACCGGTCAAGGTACTGTCTGAACACTCAGTTCATCAAATCCATGAAGGCAGCCGGGGCATTGGTTAAACCAAATGGCATCATGGTGAACTCGAAGTGTCCATATCTTATTCTGAAGGCAGTCTTGTATATGTCAAACTCCTTGATTCTCAGCTGATGATAACCCGAACTAAGATCAATCTTTGAGAAATGAGTGGCTCCTTTCAATTGATCAAATAGGTCATCAATCCTTGGTAAAGGATATTTATTCTTTATTGTAGCTTGATTCAACTTCAGGTAATCGACACAAAGTCTCATAGAACCACCCTTCTTCTTCACGAACAACACTAGAGCTCCCTAAGGTGATTCACTTGACCTGATGAAACCTTTCTCCCTGAGCTCGTCCAGTTGAGTTTTTTGTTCAATTAGTTCTGCTGGCGCCATCCTATAAGGAGGTATGACTATAGGGTTGGTTCCAGGATGAAGTTCGATCTTGAACTCTAACTCTCTTGCTGGTGGTAGTCTAGATAAGTCATTTGGGAACACATCCTTGTACTCACTGACTACAGCTAGGTCATGAATATTCTTCAAGTCAGTAGGTTCTTCTTCAGAGAGTTCCTCGAACTCATCCTTCTGCTTCAAACAATTCAGCAAGGCTAGGGTTGGACTCCTTGGTTGTTTCCGCATATCCCCATTGATTTTAAAGATCTCCCCAGAAAGTAATGTTATGGTTACCCGTCTCTTAGGACAATCTATCCTGGCCTGGTATTGGTCTAATCAATCCATCCCCAAGATTACATCATAGCTATAGAAAGGTGGGGTATATAAGTTAATTGTTACAAATTGATCCCCAAACCTAAGGTCACAACTACACATCTTCTTTGAAGTCACAATGGTCCCTATTGGTGTGGACGCATTCAAAGTCATAGAAATTGTTTTTGTCACAAGTTGTAACCTATCAGCTAGTTTTTTATAGATAAAAGATTTTGAGGCACCCGAGTCAAACAACAGTCTCACAGCAACATTAAACAATAGGAACGTACCTTCTACTGCAGGGGCAGGGTCTTCCTGGGTCTCAACCATAAACATTCTGGCCTGGTTCTGACCACGGCTTTGATTTTGCCCTTGATTGGCATTTTGATTCTGTCTGGCTTAAGGTCGCCCATTCTGATTTTCCCCCTGAGTATTTTGTTGTTGTTGCTGGGAAGCCTAAGCTGGTGCAGTTGGGCAATTTTTTGCCAAATGACCCTTCTGCTTGCATGCGAAACATAATCCCAGCCTCTTAGCTTCTTCCCTTGACTCATCTTTGTTCTGCCCCTATTTCTGTGGAACCTTACCACTTTTAGTCTTTTTCTAGGCCTTTGGGTTCTCTATTTTATTCATAAGCCTCTTGTTCTTTTCCTCTGAACTTTTGTTTTAAGTTGAGTTCATGCCTTAGGATCCCTATATGTCTTTTAAGCTTAGATTCATAATCACTTTTTGAATCTCAATCTTGAGATCCTGAGCAAACCAATTAGCTTTCATTCTTTCTTCCTGGATCAGTTCTTGAGAAAATTTGGCCAGCTTAGTAAATTCTTCCTTGATCGTGCCATTTCTTCATTCGCTCTCTATAGATGGTGTTGTTTTTGAATGCTTCCCTGTGAAACTCTTTAAGTTCTACGAGCTGCAACAATCGGTTCTCACCACATGCCTTCGCATCGAAATTTAACTTCTTGATTGCCCAATAAGCTCTGTGTTCTAACTCGCAAGGCAAGTGACAAGATTTCCCATACAACAATTGATAAGGAGACATACCAATGGGTGTTTTAAATGTTGTCCTATAAGCCCACAATGCATCATCTAACTTCAATGCCCAGTCCTTATAGTTTGTACCAACTATTTTCTATAATATTAACTTGATTTCACGGTTAGACACTTCAGCTTGCCCATTAGTTTGAAGATGATAAGGTAGTGCAACCTTGTGCCTCACGCCATACTTAGTGAAAAGGTTGTTGAAGACTTTATTGCAAAAATGTGTTCCTTCATCACTCACAATGGCTCTAGGAGTTCCAAAACGAGAGAAAATGTTACGTGTAAGGAACTTAAGTACCACTTGTGCATCATTCTTTGTTGTAGCCACAGCCTCCACCCACTTAGAGACATAGTCAACCGCTAGCAGGATACATTGTTTGCTAGCTGATGGTCGAAATGGTCCCATAGAGTCGATGCCCCACACATCAAACAATTCCACTTCTACAAATGAGATAAGAGGCATTTCATTCTTTCTGGAGGTGTTTCCTTGCTTCTGACATGCCTCACAAGTCTTGACAAACTGATAAGCATCCTTCAACATGCTTGGCCAATAAAACCCACTCTCAAGTACAAGTCTGGCTGTTCTTTGATGGCTATAGTAACCACTATAAGGTGAAGTGTGGCAATCATGAAGAACTTTGTTAATTTCAAATTCAGGAATGCAACGACGAATCACTTTGTCAGCACACCTCCAATAAAGAAAGGGATCATCCCAAAGATAGAACTTACTCTCATGTATGAAATGTTTTAGGCGGCTTTGAGATAGATCTGGTGGTGTGACGCCTGTAGCTTTGTAGTTAACAAAATCTGCGTACCACGGGAGGTTGTCACTTACTGACAAGAGACGCTCATTCGGGAAGACCTCCACTATTCCCATTAGATCAGGGTTTGCTTCATTTGACAAACGAGACAAGTGGTCAGCCACAACATTTTTTGTACCCTTTTTATCTATTACCTCAATATCAAACTCTTGCAACAGCAAGATCCACCTTATTAATCTAGGCTTAGCATCCTTCTTTGTAAACAACTGTCTGATTACCACATGATCCTTGAAGACTTTGACATGTGAGCCCACAATGTATGATCTGAACTTGTCACAAGCAAAAACAACAGCTAGCAACTCTTTTTCAGTGGTGGTATAGTTCTTTTGAGCGTCATCTAATGTTTTGCTTGCATAGTATATGGCTCTGAACAATCTATCACATCTTTGTCCTAAAACTGCTCCTACTATGTAATCACTAGCATCACACATGATTTCAAACGGTTTCCCCCCAAACTGGTGTTGACATTATTGGAGCAGTCGTTAAGGCTTTTTTAAGTGTATTAAAAGCTTCAACACACTCAGCTGTGAAGTTAAATTCAGCCTCCTTTTCCAGCAATTGACATAGAGGACTAGTTATGTGAGAAAAGTTCTTGATAAATCTTCGAAAAAATCCTGTGTGTCCCAAGAAACTCCGTACCTCACGCACTGTTGTTGGTGGTGACAAATTTTCGATGGCTTGAATCTTTGTTTTATCAACTTCTAGGCCATTAACAAAAACTTTATGGCCCAACACAATGCCTTCTCAAACCATGAAGTGACATTTCTCCCAATTTAAGACTAGATTCTTTTCTTCACACCGGGAGAGGATTCGTTCTAGATTGTTGAGACATTGTTCAAATGTTTCACCAAACACTAAGAAGTCGTTCATGAATACCTCCATAATGTCTTCAATCATATCTGCAAATATTGCCATCATGCACCGTTGGAAAGTTGCTGGTGCATTGCATAAACCGAATGACACTCTCTTAAATGCATAAGTGTCATATGAACAAGTGAAAGTAGTCTTTTCTTGATCCTCTGGTGCAATGATTATCTAATTATATCCCGAATATCCATCCAAGAAACAGTAGAAATCATAACCAGCAATTCGATCCAGCATTTGGACCACAAAAGGTAAAGGGAAATGATCTTTACGGGTTACCTTGTTTAGCTTCTGATAATCTATGCAAACATGCCATCCAATTGTTGTTCTTGAAGCTATTGACTCTCCTTTTTCATTTGTAACAACAGCCATTCCCCCTTTTTTAGGCACAACGTGAATAGGGCTAACCCATGGTGAATCTGATATTGCATAGAAAATTCTTGCTTTTAGCCACTTTATAACTTCTTTCTTCACTACTTCTTTCATAATAGGATTGAACCTTCGTTGATGTTCCACTGTTGGTTTATGTGAGTCCTCCATTAAAATTTTATGCATGCAAATGGCTGGACTTATCCCCTTGATATCTTCAATTGTCCATCCTAGTGCAGATTTGTGTTTTTGCAACATCTTCAGCAACTTTCCTTCTCGAACAGGTGCAAGTGAAGAGGAGAAAATAACTGGAAGTGATTTGTCCTCATCCAAAAAAGCATACTTCAAATGCTCTGGAAGCTGTTTCAACTCTACTTCCTTAGGAGGCTCTTGAACAACTTCAGATGGCTGATTTTCAGGCAATTGTTTCTTTTTACCATGGAAATGTGGTGAGCTTGCTTCTAAAGCTAGCACCACAAGCTATTCTTCTACTGTCATAACTTGAGGAAACGTCAATGAACGAGAGATGCTTCCCACCCACTCATCTTGTGAGCTCAGTGCCTCCACCACCTTGCCAATGCAAGAGTTTAGGATCTCCACCCTGTTGCATTCATGTAAGTCACTAGGGTATTGCATTGCTTTGTAAAGATTGAAAATCAATTTCTCAGCATTAACTCTTAAAGTTAATTCTCCCTTGTGTACATCAATGAGTGCATGCCCGGTAGCCAGAAACGGTCGTCCAAAGATAAGTGGTATTTCACAATCTTCTTCCATGTCTAGAACCACAAAATCCACTGGACATATGAACTTATCTACGTTGACCAACACATCCTCAACCACTCCTTTTGGATATGTTAAAAACCTATCAGCTAGTTGAAAAGTGATGGTTGTTGGCTTGATTTCTGTCATTCCCAACCTTTTGCATACTACCAAAGGCATCAGATTTATGCTTGCTCCGAGATCACATAGTGCTTTCTCAAAAATTTCAGACCCAATATTGCATGGTATAGTGAAACTACCTGGATCTTTCAACTTTTGGGGAAGCTTCTTTTGTAGGATGGCACTACATTCTTTGGTGAGCTTGACTGTTTCAAAATCCTCTAGCTTCCTCTTCTTGGACATGATCTCCTTCATAAACTTTGCGTAATTGGGCATTTGTTGCAAAGCTTCTGCAAATGGAATGTTTATGTGGATTTTCTTAAACATTTCCAAGAATTTGGCAAATTGTTCATCCATCCTCTTTTTTTGGAACCTTTGAGGAAATGGTAAGGGTGGAATCTCAGAAATTTTGCCTTCTTGGTTTGTTCTTTCATTGACCTTCCCTTTTGATGATGCAGGTTCTTCATGTTGGCCTATTGATGTCTTTTGTACATCCATCTCAGTGTTAACAGCTCCCTTAGCTTGAATAGGTAGTATACTTGGATTTGGTGGGCCTACTGCCTCTTTGCCGCTCCTAGTAATCATCGCCTTGTAGCTCTCCTTTGGATTTACTTGAGTATCACTTGGAAAAGAGCTCCGCTACTGGTTTGACACTATTTGTACCAATTGCCCCACTTGTGTTTCCAGATTTTTAACAGTGGCCTTAATGTTTCCCACCTGGATATCAATTTTGAAAACTCTCATGTCATTTTTATCAACCCTTCCAGTCAACTCCTTGGAGAATCTTGAATGCATATTAATCATTTCATCAAGTTTATCCTCCAAAGATGGCTTTTTTGTCTTGCAAGGGCTGTTGATTGACGAATCTTGGTGGCATTTGAGCATTTCTGTTATTTGCATATGAGAAATTCTCATGGTTTCTCACGCCCGGATGATAATACTTTGGGACATTATACCCCCCAGCTGGTGCTTGATACCCGCTAAATCTGTTCATGGCATTCATCTGTTCGATTGAAGCTTCTCCATGATAAGATGTCTTACTCACTTCTGCAATTGATTGCACTTGTTGATGCTACTGAAACTGTGTTCCACTACTCTTTTCGTTCACCAAATTCAACTTATGGGTCATAGCTACAATTTGGGCATGCAAAGCACTAATTTCATCAACTTCACGAACTCCCACTCGTTTTGCTATACTTCTTTCTGTACCATGTCCATAAGCATTGGCTGCCATGTCTTCAATCACTTGAGTTGCATCTATTGTTGACTTGCCCATCAAAGATCCCCCAGCTGCTGAATCTACTAAGGCCCTGGTAGGTGGTGTAAGTCCACTTTAGAACATCTGAATTTGAAGCCAAGGTAAATATCCATGTTGTGGGCAATGCCTTAGTAAGTCTTTAAATCTCTCCCACGCTTCATACAAAGATTTAAAATCAGATTGTTCGAAAGAGCTAATCTCCTCTCGCAGCTGATGTACTTTGGCCGGTGTAAAATATTTTTGTAGAAACTTCTAGCCCATTTCTTCCCAAGTTGTAATGCTTCCAGGAAGCAGGGTTTGTAGCCAACTTTTTGTTTTATCCCTTAAGGAGAAGGGAAATAGTCGTAGCCTAAGCTGATCTTCAGTTACTCCATAATTTTGACTGTATCACATATTTCCATGAAGGAGTTTAGATGTGCCATTGGATCTTCCACATCTGAGCCTCCAAACTATTGCTGCTGCACCATGGTGATCAAGGACAGTTTCAACTCAAAATTGTTTGCATTTATTGGTGTCCTTACTATGCCTGAGTAGTTGTTATTCAATACTGATTTAAAGAAGTCCCTTAAAGGTGCTTCTATATACTGCCCTTCCCTATTATTCCCAACTCCTGAACTTTCATTGTCAGCCATAGTTTGTACTCATTCTTGAGCCTCCAACCGAATCTAACTAATTGTTTTCAGCAAATCTAGATCGTAGGGGTCACAAGGACATTTACTCATGCAAGCTTCAAACATAAAAAACGCAAACAGATCAAGTGTATTCAATGTGTTCTTTATTAATGATAAGAAAAATCAATTAACAAGTAATAATAAAATAAAATATTGTTTTGACTAAGACCAAACCAAATTCAACTGGTTTTAAAAACACTAAACACCGTATTTCCCCGGCAACAGTGCCAAAAACTTGTTAGATATCCTACAAGTGTACAGTTTCGCTCAAGTATAAACCGGTAAGACCGGGTATCGTCCTCAGGGAAAAAAGGTTGATTTGTGATTTCAAATCCCAATTTACTACTGATCAAAGTTTTATCAAGACTATAATTGGATTGTAATTGAATTAAGTTGAAAACTAGAGACTTCTCTAAACAAAAGCAATAGTTAATATTAAAAAAAATCAATGTAGAAACATGTCTAGGATAGTGAATGTCTTTGCATAGTTTGCAATCCTTCGTTTTAATCATGAATTATTTAACCTATGAGTTTTTGCATCAATAGTTGAGATCCTCTCCCAAAGTATTTCAACATCCACTAGA
Source organism: Tinospora cordifolia (assembly GCA_030144865.1). Taxonomy (NCBI): domain Eukaryota; kingdom Viridiplantae; phylum Streptophyta; class Magnoliopsida; order Ranunculales; family Menispermaceae; genus Tinospora; species Tinospora cordifolia. Next base: position 8,749 of record JAJIYU010009024.1, on the reverse strand, counting down.
TTTGTCTCATTAAACCCTCTTCCGATGTGCATACTTAACAACCTACGTGTTATATTCAACAGCCCCTGTGCAACCCCTTAGATTAGTGAATAATCTCCCGATAAATCAACCGGTCTAAATCCAAATTGTGATATCCACCCTTTAGGTTTCTCTTCCGAGATAGACTAAAGTGTTGGTTTCAATATGTTTATGGCCAGTAAACATAATGCATTAAGTCAAGACAATATGGAATAGAGTTTTTAACTCAATAACCAGAACTAGATATCACAAATTATGCATTGATCATCACATCCCAGACAATAAAACTAATTAGCTAGACATGAATTCAAAGGAAAACATGAAATTAAATTCAATGAAGTAAAACATACTCAAATCTCTTAAACAATCTTCAATCCCAATAGAAAATACAGGTTTTCAAGCCCTACAACCATCACCAGTAGTCTTTTTTCCGAATTAGGTATCTTTGACTCTAATCACCCTTTCATATATATAGTCCCGCACTAAAAAAATCCTAAAAATTATAAAAATCCTGAGTATTATGCGAATGACCACGGTCACTGTCCGTGGTCAATGATTTCTGTGACAAAACCCAAAAATTCTCTGCCTACTGCCCACCGCGGTCTGTCTTGGCTCTGTACATATCCCATTCTGGTGACCACGGTCCCCAGTTTATGGACCGCGGTCACCAGTGCGTTATGTACTGGTTTGGTCCTTCCTTTGTTACTGCAATCTTCAGTTGTTAAACCGCGGTCTTCTGGTACTTTCTCATGATTCCTTCTCTTGTTTTCCTTTTCATGATGCATTCTTTCTTTATGCTTCAACCTGTATCCTACAATACACTAAATTCCTTTCCCATACATCATTTCCTCCTAAAAGAATATCAAAACTTTAAAACAAGGCATAAAAAGATATTAAACAAATGCAAACTCCTAACTATATGCAAAAACTGCTAATCATACAATTCTTCAATTAATTCTCTCTTATTTCTTATAAAATGCAATAATTTACCTATTCTACTGTTAGTTTGCTATGCAACTAACAAATCCATTTTGATTGAAACTAGAGGCATTCAGACCTCAAATTAGAGGTTCCAGAAAGGTATAAAGATTTGACTTGAGCCTTTGTGTATATAATTTGCTACACTTACAAATATGCCATGCTTGTTAGAGTGCTAGGACTTAGAACAATTTCTTGTGTTCTTTTAGAATGCAGCAGAGAAATTGATGAAATGATAAGCATATTTTTGGTATTACATGTTACTGATTTGAAGCATTCTTGATTAATGATGTTTTACGACCTATATGCTGCAATTAGACACAAGAAATGACCCATATAATTGTGGTTTAATGGAAAAATGAATATTAGGAAGATAGTGGAAATTGTGAATCCAAAAACTTTTTGTAATCTGGCTGAAAATTCTAAGATAAAATTTACTGACCGAACCTGGATGGCTTTAGCTAAAATTTAGTGGAGAGATCCCTATGTATGTCAAGAAGTTGCCTACCAAATTTCAGAGCATTTTGATATGGATAGCTAGGTCAATTTAGGAAAACAGTCATTGCCTGTCACAGGGTATACGGGATTTTTACAGTCACAGTTATCACACCTAGAATCATGAAATAAAATTTTGGTGGAAGTCTAAGCCGTCTAGATAAAATCTGGTAAGTTTGCGTAAATCCGACTTACGGATTGATCGCACAAAAATCGGCAAGCTCGCTGCGCAAGAGAGCGAAGAACACAAAATTTGACTAAGTGTTGGGATTTGGGGGTTTTGACCTAATTTTGACCCAAATGACCTATTTTGACCCAATTTGGGCACAAATTGACCAAGAGTAACCAAGATGGGCACATTGACTAGATTTGACCAGAGTTGACCAAGTTTGACCGATTGACCAAAATGGCTTGGGTCGATCGAAATTGAGTAAGGACAGTGAGATTAGAGATTGGGTCACTGTATGGATAAAACTAAGATGTGTTGATTGATGCAGATTTGAGAGAATATTGTGGGACTGGGCCGGTTGTCGACGGGACATCAGTGTACAGGACCCGAGGTGAGTAGTTTGATTTAGGTGTTTTCTATGACTTTTATTCCTTGCATAAAACTTGTATGGAATGACATGGTTTAAATGGTTTCACATGATTTAGATACATCTGATTGATTTGTAGATGTACAATGGTAGTGAGACCATAGGCTCGAGGGTCGAACGTTAGGGTTAGGGTACTTGATGTAATTGAGGTTAGACTCGAGGTCCGAGCGCGGTGTTAGGGCATATGATCAATGCGCCTAGCTTTCGACCCGCTCAATTCATGGCATTGGAAGATTGAGCGCTAGGTTAGGGTATTCGTGGAGTACGCCTAGCTTACGACCCGCTCAGTGGCCAATATGTTTGACTCATGACCCGCTCGAGCGATGATCGTATGTTGGGTTTGTTGAGTTAACCTGGCCTGGATATGTTTTTAACTGGCATTGATTAGAGATGTTTTCTGAAACTAATGCCCTATTTATAACTGTTTTCACACTATGCCATGCTTTCAAATGTCATACCATCTTTACTATTCATGCATACATGCATTGTTTTGGAATATTAGTTACGGATGACATGTTGATCTTCCTACTCACTGAGCCACGTTGATTTTAGGCTCACTACTCTATCATTATTTTAGGTTTTACAGTGGTTGATAAAGGGAAAGGCATAGTGATCACCTAGTCCCCTAACGATTTTTGTCCCTGCTTCTTTTGGTCTTTGATTTGAGGTTGGTCATTATTGCACTAGTGTAAATGGTTAGACTTGTATTTTGGACTAGACAAATGTGTAATGAAATGCTTCGCTTTGTATGTTGCTTACTTTTGTTTTTGAGTGTTCCGATTATTCTGATATCGTCTAATTGTATGAGATTTAGAAAGGGTGTAACAGTTGTTGGGCAAACTGGATTTGGTGAGAGTGTTCGTCAGGCCACTGTGCCGGTCGGGCCGCCCTTGGCTTAGAGAAGGGGTCCCGACAACGACATTCTGATTTACTGTGCCTAAGATGATTGTATCTAACAAAGACTCTCACTTTACCTCTCAGTTCTGGCATAGTCTACAACAAGAGTTGGGCACTAAACTCACCATGAGTACTGCTTTTCACCCTTAAACAGATGGGCAGTCTAAGAGAGTGATCCAAACCTAAGAGGACATGTTAAGGTCTTGTGTCCTCGACTTTAAAGGAAACTGGAGCAAATACCTACATTTAGCAGAGTTTGCCTATAACAATAGTTATCAAGTAAATATTAAGATGGCTCCATTCGAAGCAATTTATGGAAGACCCTACTGATCACCAACTTGTTGGGCTAAACTTGAAGATCATGTATTGACCCAGCCAGACTTGGTAGAAGAAATGAATAACCAAGTGAAACTGATACAAAGGAGACTAACAACAACTAGAGTCGTCAGAAGAGTTTTGCTGACAAAAAAAGAAATCCCCTAGAGTTCTAAATGGGTGATAAAGTATTTCTAAGAATTAGTCCTCAAAAGGGTATCAAGAGGTTTAGATTCAAGGGGAAGTTATCACCAAGATTTGTTGGACGCTTTCAAATACTTAGGAGCATAGGGGAATGTGCTTACAAGTTAGATCTACTAAATTGAATGACCGTAGCTCATAATGTGTTCTAGGTGTTAATGCTGAGAAAGTATGAACTAGATCCTTCTCACATCATCCACTGGGAAAAAGTGAACATCCAAGATGATGCCACTTATGAAGAAGCAACAATTAGAATCCATGATCACAAGGAACAGAGCCTGAGAATTAAGAATATTTCCTTAGTTAAGGTGTTGTGAAAGCATTACGGGATGGAAGAAGTTACCTGGGAGTTTGAAAGCAAAATGAAGACCAAGTATGCACATCTGTTCGCTAGGAACCCTTGAAAATGTATAAATTTCGGGGGCAAAATTTTTTTCAGGAGGGTAGGTTGTAATACCTTGAAATTTTGTTCTAAACAAAATGAAATGATAAATGAAGTCCAATTCATTTCTAGAATCCATTAGCAAGTCCAAATGAGCCTAAAAACCTCTCAGGGGAGTGAAACTTAAGAAAAGGGAATGAAATGAAGCAAACACCTCAAATGACCTAAGCATCCAAAAACTCATTTCATTTGCACAATTAAAGGTTCATTTACTTGGTATGCATCAAGGGAATTTAAATTAGAGAAGAAAATAGGAAAAAACTTAGCCAATTAAAAGTTATAAATTTTTATTAAATTTATGTGAACCCAAAAGTGTGAGCTAAGGGCCTAAAATCCTAGCCAAATGAAAGATATGAATTTATTTTAATTTCATGTGGACCCAACAATGTATGAGCACCCCTAAGCATGTGCATGTCACATGGGTGATAATGTTAGCATGACATGTGATCATATACACAATGCTCTACATACGAAAAACGTCTCAAATAATAACAATTTGAAGTCCCAAAAATCTGATCATGTGTGCCACCATGTGTGATAATGTACACCACCTTGCCATAATCACAAAAAGTTCCATGATCACCCTAGCCATCATCTATTGTGCTCACCCTAATAGAATGGAAAGTTTCAATGAGAAACATGGAAAAATCAAGAAGATTCCATGAGCTAAGGGGCTGGCCATGTGCACACCAAAGGGAAAGTCCAAGAATAGAAGGTACCTAAAATAAACCATATCAAAGTGGTCCCATGGTCTAACTCATGCTCACAAGATGGAATAGGAAATATTTCTAGTAGGCTAGACGTGCAAGAGAGGAAACACAAGAAAAAAGAAAGATTTTTGGTCCTAATTTGATGCCTAAAATAAAGAAGGAAGCATGTCTTGCTCACTTCCAAAAATAGAAGTTGCTTGACTTAACTAGAAAAGTTGCCTTGCTCATGAGATTCTACCCTATTTTCGACGTCCAAAGAAGATAAGAAACACTGTTTGCTTGCCATTAGCCAAGATCATGTCCACTCCTAAGAAGGAAACATCAAAACCGTCCAAAACATGTGTACACATACCTTGACGCCAAAAGAGAATTGTTTCCCAAGCATGCATGTGTGGTGCCCAAGCAAAGGAATTAACTAGGAAAGTTTCTTTGAGCATGAAATCAAAACTGATATGGGATGTCCTTAGTGATTTGGAAATTGTACTAAACCTATTTGAGTTCACAACTAAGAAATAAACAAGAAAAGAAATCAAATCTTCACTCACATGCCAAAACTGTGAGAATGCTCACACTAAGCGAAAGAAACCCTAATCTCAACTTGCCAAACCATGGTTACATGAGAGAAAGGGAAAGATCTTCTTACCAAAATGTCTTAATTGAACATGGAACGATTCCCTAGCATGAGGACAATTCCAAACTGCCCCCTTGCTCATGAAACACTATATAAACCCCCTAGTACTCTCATTTTTCCCATCTCAAAGAAAGAGTTGACACTTCTCTCTTGACTTTCTCTAGCCCTCTTTTTGCTAACCCCTTCTCACTTCTCTTGTATTCTTGAGTGTTTCAAAGTGAGAAGTTTATTTTATTTAATGTTTTGAGTGTGCTTGAAGTGCTAGATGTTTGGGAGAAGGGAAACTCTGCCGAATTTTCAACAAACTAACAACTAAGGTGGATGAGATTTTTTGAACTTCTACTTTACCAATTTGAATTAATGGCATGTTCATTCTTGTTCTAATATCAATTTATCATGCATTTTTAATTTCAGTCCATCATCCATGATTTAATTTTTAGATTCATGTATGTGCCATGTTCATTCGTCCATGAAACCATGCCATGATAAATTATGTATGTTTAGACCTAGTTGATATATAAATCATGTTTATGATGTTTTTATGCTTGAATATCACATGTAAGCATGCTAAATTTTATTTCTTTTATTTATGATCTATGTGTGTGAGATTAAATAAAAGATTTTGAGATTAAGAACCACGTACTATCATAGTGATCTAAAGGGATACTATGTGCGTTCTTTACATATATTTAGTGTATATGGGTCTCATTACTGTGTGTAGATGAGTATATCCCAAAATACTTAGAATATGGGCATGAGATCCTAATTCCAATGGAATGTAAAAAGATAAATTGTCTTTCCACCCAAAAGTGGGGTATTTTGATAAGAACATCAAGGGATTGGACCCCTTTTAGCCAAATTTACAATTGTAAACAAAGTACTCTTTGAAATGCCTAATGTATACAAGTGTTTGAATTTAAATGTGCTATTAGTTTGAATTAGTAAATTGGTTGTTTTAAGAATGATCCACTGAGCTATATGCATACCCTTCCTTTCTTATCTTTTCAGGAAATTGAACACATGATGAAGCATGCTTGAGCTTTAGAATACTTAGTTTTAGAAAGTTTCTATTTTCTATCTTGATGTAAGGACTTATAGGCCAAATTTTGAATATTTAAAATGTAAGACTTCCGCTGAATTTAAGTTTCTAATTTGGAGTTATGTATTCTTTCTTTTAGTGTTTTCAATTCAGGCGATGTACTTATTTTTATTTTATTGAATCAATAAAGAATTAGAAAGTTTTCTTTTATCTCTTGTGCAATTACCTTGGTATACATTACTTAAATAAATAAGGCTTGAGATAATTGAAATAGAAGGACAAGTTGTTTGCTTGTAAATGTAATATCGACCCGACCCGACTTGTGGTTAAGTCTAACTGAAAGTCTCGAGGGTCGGAGTATTACAATAGATTTGAAGGCTTCATTAATTTTTTTTACTGATAGCACCATTGCCACATTTGGGAGCAAGAATAGTTTTATTCACTATTTTTTTTAGTTTTCAACAATTTAGAACCAGGAAAGTCATGTGTGGTCTATTTGCTTTAGATTGGACTGATCACTAGAAGATTCTATTGCAAATGTTGAGTTACATAATCTAGATTTGTTTTCAATATTGGCAATGGTATTCTTGTTCACTTTCATGGCTTTATCAACATCTATTTTCATGAGAAATTTGGTCATCATGTTGTGAATAGGTTGAAGACCTTTTACCCAATGAGGGTTTACTAGCATTCCCCATGTTTGTGTCTGTAGCTTGTTTTTCTCTGCCAACTCTTCTACTAGTTTGCTTATTGAGTACAATTTCAACCTTTGAAACAGATGACTGACTAGGTGCATCCACAGAAAAATCACATTGATCATAGACAACCAAATTCCATCACTATTATCATGTATGTATTTTTGGATAGTTTTAGGTACTTTCTTTTGGATTTCTTATTAGGTTTCTCTTCAAACATTTTTTAATCACTTTGGTTTCTTGTTTACGCTAGATAAATGCTTATGTAGAGACTTTTTAGTCCAAATCAATTTAAATAGTGATTTATGCAATATTAACTTGTAATCTTTTATTGATGGAATAATAAGTAGGTAGATATGTTGATAAGAATAATACGTGCTACATTAAATGTGACGACCCACATTTTGATATCGGAACGATGGATCCGACATTCTTGTACTCCGTGTATTTTTTTAGAATTATAATGAGAAAATACAAGATTTTTCCCTAATTTTCTCAATTTCGGATTAATTATCAAAGGAAATAGAAATAATTCGAGAAAATACAATTTTAAGGAGAAAACACATGGAAATATTAGGAAAATGTGTTTTCTTGAGGAAAATAATTTATGGGATTAATTTATAAATTTTTGGGGTAATTATCAGATTTTTAGAATGATAAATAGAATTTTTGGATGAAAAATATGATTTTTGGAGAAATAATTAAATAAATGTTGTAATTGGGTATAACGTTGATATTTTGATGGAAAGTGATGAATTAAACAATTTATAATTGTAGAGGACGAAAATTATGAAATTTCGGTATATAATACGTATATATTGGAGTATATGAGTGAAAGGAAAAATCAAAAACAAAAAAATAAAAAATAAAAAAAAATGGGAGGGGGACCTGGGCTGACCCAGGCACTGGGCCTGGGCCGGCCCAGGCCCCACTAGGCCGAGCGCCCGGCCTGCACGGGCGGGCGCCTGTGCGGGGCTTGGCCCACGCGCCAAAGGGGGGTCCAGCCCCCCTTATTTTCACGAATTTTGAGCATTTTGAGCGATTTTTTGGCGAATTTCCTGATTTTTCAGCCATTTTCCAGCCACCAAACCATGGAAACCCATGGTATTTGCACCCATGGTTTGGCCATCACTTCATGGCTTCCTTTGTGGCCAATCCAAGCTGCCAACTGGGCATCCAGCATGTGAAGCTAGATGCCACCTGGATTGCCACATTTCACTCACTCTTGCCATGCAAGCCTCTCCCATGCAACAAAACCTCCTCTTGAGCTCAAACCCAGAAATTTTCCAGATTTCTGAAGCTAACTTCTTTGGCTTGGATCTCCTTCAATCCTCAACCAAATCAAGCAAATTATAGCTTGATTCGAAGCTAGTACTACCACCTACAAGATCCAACAAGTGGCTTTCCCAGTCCTTGAGCCGTTTGAAGCAGAAAACACCAAGAAAAGGGGTTGTCCGCACTGTTCAACCCAGAAATTTCAGAAAGTGTGTGCTGAAGCCATCTTTGGAACCCTAGAACTTAGCCATTTTCAGTGCCTTCTTGAAAGTAAAATGGTTCATTCCTCTCACCTTAGTTTGTACTTTGATCTTCAAGGATTAGAGAATGAGAAATAAGATCTTGCGCATGACTTTAAAACCCTTGAAGTTAGTTACTCACCCACTGTCACAACTGTGAAACAGAGACAGTTGGAGCAATCTTGGGACAGCTTGTTCTTGAGCTACTTTAAGCACGT
>JAJIYU010009023.1:0-17422 GCA_030144865.1 Tinospora cordifolia | reverse complement strand
TCAAAAATCACAAATGAACAGTCAAAATTCACAGAATCTAGTCTAGAATCACTTATTCTACAGCAAGCAAGCTAGATCTGAGCTCTTTGCGCTTCAGATCGTGATTTACATCAAAAATCCCAAATTTGAAACCCTAAAATTATAATTTGCAATTCAAACTATAGAATTCAGATCTTAATAGTTCAGGGCTTTAAAATCTTACCTTAGATGCTTAGGATTGCTTTAGACTCGATCTAGATCGTTTTGACTGTCTCCGGGCGAGAATCAGATCTCTGGTGACCTAAAAACAGAAGTCCCAAAATCACAAATTTCCTTCAATTTTCGTTCTTTTGATTTGTTTCTCTGGTTTTTGGTTTTAAAAAGGGGATGAATAAGCCTCGGATGAACAGTCCCCGCACATGAATAGTAACCATAGTTACTGTTTATAGAGGAAAATTTTGCCCAATTCCTTCTTTTTTTCCGAAATTAGTTCAATAAACCCCAATAACTATCAAAATTAGTTTCCGATTTTTTGCCAACATGAACCAACATGATTTATTTTATTTCTTTACTAAACATTATAATACACATTTAAATCTTGTTTTTGGTTATTTTTATATTTATTTAATATTTTAAAAATTCATTTTCACTATTTACGCGTTGAAAAATCTAAATATTAAAAATAATCAATGTGATTAATTTTATTAATTTATAAATATTATAGCAAATATTTAAATCATGTTTTCGAACATTTTTATATTTATTTAATATATTTAAGAATTTATTTTCGACGTGTATGCGTTATAAAAATTTGGTTTATTATAGGAAACCAATTTGGCCAAACCATATATCGAAATTCTTAATTTTTTCATGTAATACCAAAACTATAGGTTATAAATCATAATTCTTTGTGAATAATAAGATATTAATTTTTGTCAAATTTTTGTGAACCCATGAGTGGTAATGAGGTTACCATGACATAAACATACACCCTAACATGTGCAAGTCACATGGGTGAAACATCGTGATCGAGTGTACTCTCACCCTACCAAAACTCCATGGGATGTTTTTTTATTTGAATCTATGTAAAATGATCCTATGTACCATTTAAATGATTTAGTGCACTCATATATATGGGGCATCACCCATGATTAAGAATCAAGACAAAACGGTCCTATGTACCAAAGAGAATGATCAAGTGTGCACCTACATAACCCAAAAATGTCCCAACCATGCCCATATGAGTGTGTGCACATCTGAGCAACAAAATTAGAAGTGTTAAATGTCTAATTAGAGCTAAACCCCAGCTGTCCCTTGCTGTCCACACAATCAAAATTAGAAAATTCCAAAATTAGAAACTTTCCTTCTCTTTTGGCGTTAACTCAAGGGAAGAGACCATGTGGTGCACTAGCCCTCATGTATGCTTGATTAGAATGTTTCCATGAGCCAACATTAGATTCCTAAGACCATGATCTAGTGTCCTGTCAAGGCTGATAACATACTCCCCATTCTTGGCGTCCAAGAATAGAAAATAGGAAAGTTTCCCATATGAGTTGTGTGATCAACAAGCGATGAATCCGAATAAGAATATTATATGAGCATGATCTGATCTAACTTGGGACGTCCCATAGTGATATTAGCATTATTCTAAGTCTGAAAATATTCCTTGATATTAATTAAGAAATTTAATGAAGAACCAAATTATGGCTCATAAGAAAATTTGCAAGTTTAGTGATTCTTGTGCAAACTTGCCATCTTTCTCTTTTGGTGTTTGGAAACTTGCTCAAAAGTGGGAAGCTGCCCGTGTTGCCCAAGAGCTACCCAAGGGCATCCCATATGCTCATGAGCTCCTATATAAACCCCCATAAGTTGTTCACAATCACTCATTCCAAGAACAAGATAGATCCTTCACAATAGTGCTCTCAAACTTCTTCTTCTTCTTCTTCTTCTTCTTCTTCTTTTCTTTTCGTCTTCTTTTGTGCAAAGGTGGGAGGCTTTTAGTTCTAGCATTTAGAAGCTAGTAGAGAGTTGTTTTATTAGTGTTTGAAAGTATTAAAAATGTTGGGAGCTTTGTTGGACTTTTGGGAAAATACATCTCAAGGTGGAAGTAATTTCTCGAACACCCTTTTTCTTATTTGAATTACTAGCATGTTCATTGTTTGTATGACTTTAGAAATCAAAATAGTTTTAGTTCTAGTATTCTAAAATATATTTCAGTTTCAGATTTGATCCTTGTTCAGATTTATGCATTCATAATATTCATGCCCTATTTAGTATCACGCTTAGGTTTTATTTCGAAGTATGATGTATGATTAAGGTTGTTTCATGATTTGATTTTTAGATTGTTCATATTTTTAATTTTATTTATCTTAGTTCCATGTTCTGAAATGTATTTGATGATTCAAGGATATAAGATTTAACAAAAGAAGATGACGAAAATAACCACGTACCATCATAACAAACATGTGGGTTGCTATGGATGTTCTTTTCATATGATTAGTTCATATGGTTTTAAGACCAAAGTACTTGGTTGGTGGGTAAGTTCCCTTAAGTTCCAAAAGTCCAATAAAATTGGCTAAGAAGAGCTATATTTCACTCTAAGGAAGTATTTTGTTAAGAACATCAAGGACTTAAAAACCCTTTTGGTCTAAAGTCTCAACTTTAAACAAAGGGATGGTTGAAACGCCTAATGTATATAAGTGTTTGAAATATGAATGTGTTATTGGTTTGAATTTGAAAAACGGTTGTTTGAAAAGGATCTACTGAGCTTTGTGCTCACCCCTTCCTCTTTTTTTTTTCTTCAGGAAATTAAATTATGAAGACCATAAAATTTGGATAGTTTCTATATTTTTTTTTAAAGTTTCCTTTTATTTTAAGGGCATGTTGCCCAATTTTGAATAAGTTTTCCGCTAAAATTTAATTTCTATTTTAGAAGTTATGAATTTCTTTTGATCAACAATGTAATAGTTTACTTTTACATTAGAAAGTTATGTATTTTCCTTTTTATGAATAAAAGAGTTTAATTTTTCTTTATCTTTAATTGCCTTGATTTTATTAAGTGAAAATTTGTATTCTTGAATTTACTCTATGTAATACCACATAATTTTGTCAACAAAGAATTATTAATGAAATAAAATTCATTGAGGAATATATATATATATATATATATATAAAGTATTGGAGGCAAATGAAACCTTAGCATCAAGATGATCTAACTAATAATAAAAGGTTAGTGGAATTATCAAATATTAATTAATTAGGCAATTATGGAATTAATTATCCAATAAGTAGAGTGAATTATATAATTATTCGTACCCTCTGAAAATAAAAATATAAGATAAATACATAGAAATGAATAAATGAAAAATAATATAAAGAAACATAAATTATTAATTGTTGGCAATGTTAATAAAATAGAAAATAAATAAAATAAATACAATATTAAATAAATAGAAAGGATGGAATATTAGAAAAGTAATAAAATAGAAGAATTTGTACAAAAATCAGTGTTTACATCAATTAGAAAGTGTATAATTAGAAATTTTCGGATAATAGCAACCTTAAAAAGCAATTTTGGTAATTAGAAACTGCATCCAACGGTCCAAAACTGATCTGTCCAATCCAACGAATGAAATTGAAGCCCAAAACAACGCTCAGGAGCATTGAATCACTAAAATCCAACAGCCCAAAATCGATCAGCCTAATCTAACGGTTCAAATTCGCTTCATTGATCGCGAATGACACAACACTCGAGGTTAATCGTGCGGCTTGGATCAGTGTTCAAGATCTGACACTGCACTCGAGGTCCATCCAACGGTGAAGATCAAAGCCATTTTTTTAATCGTGATCTAGTGCTGCGCTCGAGATTGATCAACGATCCACAGTGAATTCGTTGATCTCGATCGTGATTTAGTACTATGCTCGAGGTTAATCAACAAACCACGCTGATTTCGTTGATCGCGAACGATCGTGTTGCAATTGAGGCCCATCTGACGGACGAGATCTGAGGGCCCTGATTTGTGCTATGATCGAGGAAATTTGACGATCCACAGCAAATCCGTAAATCTTGATCGTGATCGAGGATCATCAACGGTCCATTTTTAATGCTCCGATTAAACCGAGATTAATAACTTAAAAATTTGAATAAAAATCCGAAAAAATCCAAAAAAATGTTTCTAAAATCCAAAAAATTATTCCACTGCACTTGCTATTTTCCTATGCTTGGGGGGCACGAAATTTTGAAGAATTGGCAAGTTTCCTACAAAGAGAACACCATAAACTTGCCATTCTATGCCACTTTAAACTCTATATAAACCCCCCATGTTCACCATACCTCTCATTCCAAGAGCCAAGAGTTGAGATTTTCTCTTGTTCTTTAAGCCCTCTTCTTGGCATCCCTTCTCACCAGTCTTTTCCCTCTTGAGTGTGAGAAGTTCTTGGTTTGGGGATTCATCTTGGTTGATTCTCTTGGTGCTTGTATATTGGGAACTCTTGCTCAAACTTTGGGGAGAAAACATCATAAGGCGGAAGTGATTTCTCTAACACCCCTTTTTCTTATTCAAATTTCTAGCATGTTCATGGTTGTTTGGCTTTTGAAATCAAAATAATTTTAGTTCAAGCATTCAAAAATATATTTTCAGTTTTAGATTTGATTCTTGTTCAAATTTATGCATGCATAATAATCATGCCATGTTTAGTATCATGCTTAGGCTTTATTTCAAAGTATGATGCATGATTTTAATTATTTCACTATTAAATTTTTAGTTTGATCATATGCTGAATTTATTTATTTCAGTTTCATGTTCTGAAATTTATCTTATGATTCAAGAATATATGATTTAACAAAGATGATGGTGATAACAACCACGTACCATCATAACAAACGTGTGGGTTGCTACGGATGTTCTTTTCGTATGATTAGTTCATATGGTCTTAAGACCAAAGTACTTGGTTGGTGGGTAAATTTCCTTGAAGTCCAAAAGTCTAATGAAATTGGCTAAGAAAAGCTATATTTCACTCTAAGGAGGTACTTTGTTAAGAACATCAAGGGCTTCAAGACCCTTTTGGTCTAAAATCTAAACTTTAAACAAATGGATGTTTGAAATGCCTAATGTATGCAAGTGTTGAAATATGAATGTGTTATTGATTTGAATTTGAAAAATGGTTGTTTGAAAAAGATCCACTGAGCTTTGTGCTCACCTCTTCCTCTTTTTTTTTATTTTTATTTTTTTTTCAAGAAATTAAACTATGAAGACCATGGAATTTGGATTTTAGCAAGTTTCTATTTTTTTTTAAAGTTTCTTTTTAATGGAAGGGCATGTTGCCCAATTTTGAATAAGTCTTCCGCTGAAATTTCATTTTATTTTAGAGGTTATGAATTTCTTTTGATCAACAATATATTAATTTACATTATAAAATTATGTACTTTCTTTATTTATGAATAAAGAAGTTGAATTTTTCTTTATCTTTAATTGCCTTGATTTTATTCAACGATATTTGTATTCTTGAATCTATTCTAAGGCATGAGGTATTGAAAAATAGAAAGTTAAGTGTGTGTCACTTGTAAAGTAACACTGACCCGACCTGCCAAATGGTTAAGTCCACCGTTAGAGAATGGTGGTTATGTCCAACACTCAAAGAATGTGGGGGTTAGGGTGTTACAAAGGTGGTATCAGAGCCTAGGCTTTAGATGCCCTGGGCTAAAATTAGGAAGTTAAGCCTAAACATGTGTTGATTAGGCTAGAAATAGAAAGTTAAACATTAGTTGCTTGACAAAGAATTAGAAACTCAAATTAGGGTTTCACATTGAATTAGATTGAAATTTAGTGCCCTACGTGTTATTTTTGAAAATTGAAAAAAATGTTTTAGAAAGTGTTTTCAAAAAGGAAAGATATGTTTTCAAATGTTTTGTTTGGATACAAAGACTACAAGTTGAGCTGATAGTGGATAAGCATTGTCCCGAATAAAGCTAAACATTGAAAGGAAGGTGGGTTATCCTACCCTATAAAGCGCAGTTGCTAAGTAGACTTCGGTCTCACTACCCGATCTGGAGGTTGTCCCACCAGCTTATATGAGTAGTTGGAGTTGAAGAACATTCTTATTTTCTACAAAAGAAAACTAGAAGGTGGAAAAATTAGGGCAAGAGAGTGAATAGAAGTCGAAAAAGATGCAAATGTGGTATCTTGACTAGACAAAGGTTGTGAGTCAACCAGATTGAACCTTAGGTCCAAAAAAAGACCCTAGGTAGAAACGGGGAGGCACAGTGGATCAAAAGGATAAAACACTAGGGCATAGGCTAGAGATGAAAACTTGTGTGAAAACAGAAAATTGTTTAATCAGGACACGAAACCAGGGAGCTTCTGTATCTTTCAGTTTCTATGTAGTATGTGATGCATAGGAATTCGGGGGTATGGACGAAGCCTAGACTAAGAGAATGATGGACCATGTGTGGTGAATGATCGGTAACTCTGGCAGAACGGGTTTCGCTATGCTCGTTGGTATGGGAAAGTGTAGTATAGTGGGCTCGGGAACCTTAGTTATCGAGATATTTGCGAAATTGTTTGGGTGCAGCTCTGTTCTGGGTGAAAACCTAAGTGGAAGGAGTAGAGTGGTATGTGACACTTGAACCTAAAAGCTTATGTAATACCCTAGAATTTTGTCAAATAATTTAAAATAAATAAAATAAGTTAAGTGAATTCATTCCAAAGATTTTAAGAAAATTTTTGGTACAAATTGTGGGTTGGCACATGAAAAATAAAATATATTGGAGATAAAATATAAATCAGGCAAATAAGACCTTAATTTGATAATTAAATGAAAATTACAATTTAGTAGAATTAATTATGAAATTTAAAGAGTTGCTTAAGAAATAATAAAGTATATATGCATATATAGGTTAATATGGGTATAAATAAGGTGTGTGTTAGCACAATAAATATGAATACTACATATTATAGGAATATGTACATAGAAAAAATTTATATAATTAAATAAAAATGTAGTGTACATGTATTTATTAAAAATAAATCAAACATTATGTAAATATAAATTTATAATTACATAAATTATTATCTAAAAATAAAATATGAAATAAATAAAATACATGAAAATAAAAAATATAGATTATTTAATTATTAGCATTAAAAATATTAAGGAAATAGAAAAATATCAAATAAATGTAATATTAAATAATTAGAAAGAAAAAAATATTAGCAAATCATCAAAATAGAAAGGAATATAGAAGAAAATCAAGTTTTTATCAATGAGGAAGTGTTTAATTGGCAAAATTCGGACAATAACATTATTAGGAAGCAATTTAGTAATTAGAAACTACATCTAACGGTCCAAAACAAATATGTAAAATCCAAAGAATGAGATTAAAATCCAAAACGCCGCCCAGGAGCACCGAATCAATGAAATCAATGGCCCAGAAATGATCAGGCTGATCTAACGGTTTGGATGCTTCTCGTCTGATCATGGATGACACTACACTCGAGGTTAATTGTGCGGTCCGGATCGGTGATCAAGATCGGATGTTGTGCTCGAGATCCATCCAAGGATGGCAATCAAAGTCGTAGGAATCAATCGCGAGCGGTGCTGCGCTCGAGGAAAATTGGATGGCCCAGATTCAATACGTCTTTGATCGATCGCGAAGCAATGCGTCACTCGAGAACGATCAACAGTCCAAGATCAAATTCGCTCGATCCGACGGCCCACAGCTAACCCGAAAATCCTAATCGTGATCTAATGTGGCGATCGAGGACAATTTGATGGTCTAGATGGAATTCGAATTCATTTAATCGTAGTACACGTATCTCGAGGACGATCCGAGCATCCAGATTAAATGCTCCGAGATTAAAATCCGAAAAAATATGAAAAAAATCTGAGAAAATTCTGAAAAATTTCGAAAAAATTCTAAAAAATTCTAAAAAATTCTGAAAAATTATGTTTCCAAATTCCAAACTCCCTTGCTATTTTTCTATGCTTGTGGTGCACGAAAATTTGAATTATTGGCAAGTTTCTTACAAAGAAAACACCAAAAACTTACCATTTACACTATTTTGACTCTATATAAAGGACCCCTAATGCTCACATTGTGTTCATCTCAAATCAAGAACATACTAGTCCCTCTTGAATCTCTCTAGCCTTCTTCTTGGCAATCCCCTTAGTTCTTGAGTGATCTTGAACTATTCTTGAGCGTTCTTGAGTGTTTGGAGGCCTTGAAGTAACGAAACGCTGCCGGATTTCAGAGGCGTACAGAAGGGACGTATTTAAGGTGGAAGTGACTTCTAACTTCTACTTCTTTATTTTAATTTGAATAACTCTTGCATGTGTGATGATGCTTTGAAGATGATTGATTAAATATATGCTTTAATATACATGCCTTATTTATTTGATGTGCCAAGAATATACATGTTATGCATGTTTAAAAATTAAGAATATTGACGCTTGTTATACATTAATTATGCCATGAATAAATATTTTTTGATTCATGTTTTGGATATGTTGCATCGATGGTTTAATCCGATATTGTGTGTTTTATCACTAAGAAAAGATTAAATAATGATTCAATCCACGTATCGGTGTGATGATAGGCGCGGGGATAGACGTCATCATGTGTGTTCCACCCCCCCGACCCGACTTGCCGGTTTACCTTTGATGAATTTGAACTGGGTTTCCAAGAGTGATGCCACTTGATAGATATGGGGTTTGAGTTTCCAAGAGTTATTCTCTCTCCCAACGATGTGGAACACAGAAATTAACATCTTTCGGTCCGAATGTCAACCATAAACAAGAAATTATTTGAATCGCCCAATGTATAAAAGTTTTTGATATGCTTGGTTTGTTTGAATTGAAATAATGATTTAGATGTTTAGAAAGATCTATTAGGCTATGTGCTCACCCTTCCTTCTACTTTTCAGATAACTGAATCACATGAAGACCATGAATATTAGTTAGGCTCTTTTTGTTTAAAAAGTTTCCAATTTTTATGTAAGGGTATGTTGCCCAAATTTTAAGACTTCCACTGTAATAATTTTTTAAAATCAAATTATGTACTCAATTTTATTTAATTGATTGAGTTTATAAATTTTAGTTATTTCTTGTATTATTGCCTTATTAAATTCTAAAATTTAAGTTATGTACTGTTAAATAAAATCAAGGCATGAAATAATTGAAATAGAAAGTCAAGTGTGTGTCACTTGTAAAGTAACACCGGCCCGGCCCTCCGTTTGGTTTAGTCCACCGTCAAGAGAATGGTGGTCGTGTCCAATGCATAAAGATACGACGGTTGGGATGTTACAGCTTAGGTGGAAGCTTGGAACCTTGTCGTGATAGCTTGATTGTATGATTGTGTGATATGCATGCTTTATTATTTATTGCTTTAAGACCAAATCTTGTACCCATTCATGAAAAGAACCTAGGAGAAAAACCTTTAGGTCACAAAACAAATTAAGAACCTAGAGACATGAATCTAGAGTCATGATAGCATGAACATCGGATGAGACAAATACTGACAAGGTGTTAAATTTATAGACAATGGCTGGAACAAGAAGGTACGCTATTCGATCCACCTCTTCTGATGAGACCGAACAACGAGAATTAGAACTGCCTATTGGAATGGAGGCGCGAATGGAGGCCATGATGAATGAAATGTTGCAAAGGGTGCGGGATCAACTATTGAGGGTACTTCCATAGATAATTCTTCAGGTAGCACCACAGCCTCAAGTACAGGAACCTATAGATTCAATAGCCAGCACCTGTGGCCCAAAATCCCGAACATCAGAGGGCTCAGAAGGGATTGGAGGATGAGAAGCAGAGGAAGATGCTGATAGAGCTACAGAAGCTCCATCCTCCTTCATTTGATGGTACCATAGATTGCATCTCGACAGACCATTGGTATCAAGAGATGGAGGAAATTCTCAATGTGTTGAATGTAACTGGGTCAAGGCGGGTGGCACTAGCCATGCACCACTTCAAGGGACCAGCCAGGAGTTGGTGGCAAATGATGAGGATTGACCCAAATATTGATGTTGATGCTATGAGCTGGGAGAAATTCACAGAGATCTTCTATGAAAAGTTCTTTCCAAAAGCAAACCTAAGCAAGCTACAAGAGGACTTTGTTTGATTGAATCAAAGGGAAATGACTGTAGTCGAGTATGAGAGAAAGTTTATTGAACTGGCCAAATTCTCACCAGATCTTATTAGGGAGGAGAAAAGGAAGGCCAACCAGTTGGCACAGGGTCTCAAGATGGAAATCCAGAAGATTGTGAAGACTCTGGGCCTGAAGACTTATAGGGATGTCATAGAAAAGGCCCTAACTCTAGAGCAAGAACTCAATTTGGAACAAAAGTAGATGGAGAAGAATAAGAGGCATGGGAATGAAAATAATCAAGGGGCTCAAACGAAAAGTAAGAATAGTGGGAACGCATCACAAAAATAGGGACAAAACAAGGATGAGGCACGAGAGCAGGTTAAGAGACTGAGATTGTGCTACTTATTCAGACAGAAGGGACATCTTGCCAGAAACTGTCCTACAGCATCAGCTCAGGCTCCCCAACAACAACAGAATACTCAGCAAGGAGGTCAGAATGGGCATCCTCAAGCCAGACAGAATCAGAATGCCAATCAAGGACAAAACCAAGGTCGTGGTCAAAACCAGGCCAGAGTGTTCGCGGTTGAGGCCCAGGAAGACCAGGTCCCTACAGTGGGAGGTACGTTCCTGTTATTCAATGTTGCTGTGAAACTATTGTTTGACTCGGGTGACTCTAAATCCTTCATTTCTGAAGAACTAGCTGATAGGTTTCAACTTGTGACAAAAACACTACCTATAACTTTGAATGTGTCCACACCAATAGGGACCACTGTGACTTCAAAAAGAATGTGTAGTTGTGACCTAAGGTTTGGGGATAAACTCTTAACAGTTAGCTTATGTACCTTACCTTTTTATGGATATGATGTGATCTTGGGGATGGATTGGTTAGACTAGTACCGAGCTCAGATAGATTGTCCTAAAAGACGAGTGACTATAACCCTACCTTCTGGGGAAACCTATAGAATTAATGGAGATATCCAAAAACTATCGAGGAGTCCAACTATAGCCATGTTGAATTGTCTAAGGCAGAAGGAAGAGTTTGAGGAATTCTCAGAAGAAGAGCCTATGGAACCAAAGAAGATACAAGACTTAGCAGTGGTTAGGGAGTACGAGGATGTGTTCCCAGACGACTTACCAGAACTACCACCGGCGAGAGAATTAGAGTTCAAGATTGAACTTCACCCTGGAACCAACACTATAGTCATACCTCCTTATAGAATGGCGCGAGTAGAATTAATTGAGCTGAAAGTCCAACTGGATGAGCTCAGGGAGAAAGGTTTCATCAGGCCGAGTGAATCACCTTGGGGAGCTCTGGTGTTGTTTGTGAAGAAGAAGGATGGTTCCTTGAGACTGTGTGTCGACTATCGGAAGTTGAACCAAACTACAGTTTAGAATAAATATCCTTTACCAAGGATTGATGACCTATTTGATCAATTACGAGGAACCGCACATTTCTCTAAAATTGATAGGTCGGGATATCATCAGTTGAGGATCCAAGAGTCTGATATTCACAAAACGACCTTTAGAACAAGGTATGGACACTTCGAGTTCACCGTGATGCCCTTTGGTTTGACCAATGCCCCGACAACTTTCATGGATTTGATGAACCGAGTGTTCAGACAGTACCTTGACCAGTTTGTTGTGGCATTTGTGGATGACATTCTAATCTACTCCAAGTCAGAGGATGAACACTTAGAACACTTGCAAATAATTTTGGAGACACTCAAAAGGCATCAATTATATGCCAAGTTCAGCAAGTGTGAGTTCTGCATGAGGACGATCAAGTTCTTTGGCTACATAGTGTCAGCAGAAGGCATCTCTGTAGATCTGGAGAAGGTGGAAGCGGTTATGAATTGGAAGCAACCCAAGACAGTTACAGAGATCAAGAGCTTCTTAGGTCTAGCTGGATACTACAGAAGGTTCATCTAAGATTTCTCCAAAATAGCAGAACCTATGACCAAGCTGACCAGGAAGGGAATCAAGTTTGATTGGAATGAGAAGTGTGAACAATCATTCCAAGAACTGAAGAAGAGATTGACTACGACCCCTATCCTAGTCACTCCAACCCATGGTGTTGCCTATACCCTCTATACTGATGCTTCATTAAATGAACTTGGAGTAGTGTTGATGCAGGAAAGACAAGTAGTCGCTTATGCTTCGCGATACCTGAAGGTCCATGAGAAAAATTACCCTACTCACGACCTAGAACTAGCGGCCATTGTGTTTGCTTTGAAGATTTGGAAACACTACCTTTACGGCGAGAAATTTGATCTATTTTCATATCACAAGAGCTTGAAGTACATCTACGGCCAGAAGGAGTTGAACCTTAGGCAACGGAGATGGATGGAGTTCTTGAAAGACTATGATTTTCAACTGTACTACCACTTGGGAAAGGCCAATGTAGTGGCTGATGCCTTGAGTAGGAAGTTCAACAAATAGGAGGAGGAGAAAGGCCAGATGTACCAGTTGATTGATGATTTTAGGCTGGGTGTGACCCTAAATGAAAAGCAAGCCTACCTCTACACAATGTCTTGCCAACTAGATCTTCTGCACCTGATCAGGGATGAACAAAGGCAAGACAAATGGCTTACTAGTCTGATTGAAGGAGTTACACAAGGCAAGCATACTGACTTTAGGTTAGATGCTGAAAATATCCTAAGGCTCGGAGAAACGATATGTGTACCTCAGAATGGGCAGAGTAAGCAGACTATACTTGATGAAGCTCATCAGACTAAGTATACCATGCACCCAGCTGGGGAAAAGATGTACCAGAACCTCAGGAAAACCTACTGGTGGAGAGGAATGAAGAGGGACGTGGCTAAGCATGTCTTTAAGTGCTTAACATGTCAACAAGTGAAAGCAGAACACCAAAAACCTTATGGAATGTTACAACCACTCCCTATCCCAGAATGGAAGTGGGATAACATTGCCATGGACTTTGTTTGTGGTTTACCCAGAAACCAAAAAAGAAAAGAAATTGTTTGGGTTATTGTGGATCGTCTCACCAAAGTGGCTCATTTCCTGCCAATCAGATCCATAGACCAAGTCAGTAAGCTGGGAGAACTATATGTGAAGGAAATAGTAAGGTTGTATGGTGTACCCAAGACTATTGTGTTTGACAGAGACTCTCGCTTCACTTCACAGTTTTGGCAGAGTCTACAAAAGGAGATGGGTACTAAACTCAACATGAGTACAACATTTCACCCTCAGACGGATGGTCAGTCTGAGAGAGTTATCCAAATCTTAGAGGATATGTTGAGGTCTTGTGTTTTAGACTTTAAGGGAAACTGGAGCAAGTATTTACATGTGACAGAGTTTGCCTATAACAACAGTTACCAGGCAAGCATAAAGATGACTCTATTTGAGGCCCTCTATGAGAGACCTTGCAGATCACCTGCTTGTTGGGCTGAGCTTGAAGATCATGTATTAACTGGGCCAGACTTGGTGGAAGAGATGAACAACCAAGTCAAGTTGATACAGAGGAGACTGACTACTGCACAGAGTCATTAGAAGAGTTATGCGGACAAGAGAAGAATACCACTAGAGTTCCAAGTCAGAGACAAGGTATTTCAGAGTCAGTCCTCAGAAGGGTATCAAAAGGTTCGGATTCAAAGGGAAGTTATCTCCAAGATTTGTAGGACCCTTTGAAATACTTAGAAGGATTAGAGAATGTGCTTACGAGTTGGATCTACCAAGCTGGATGACTTCAGCTCATAATGTATTCCATGTCTCCATGTTGAGAAAGTACGAACCTGACCCTTCTCACATCATCTATTAGGAGGATGTGAACATTCAAGATGATGCTACCTAGGAGGAAACTACGGTTAGAATCCTTGATCACAAGGTACAGAATCTAAGAACTAAGGATATTCCCTTAATTAAGGTACTGTGGAAGCATCACAGACTGGAAGAGGCTACCTGGGAGCTAGAAAGTGAAATGAAGACTAAGTACCCGCATCTGTTCACTAAAAAAACCTAAACATGTACAAATTTCGAGGAAGAAATTTTTCTAAGAGGGGTAGGTTGGAATACTACATAATTTTGTCAACAAAGAATTATTAAAGAAATAAAATTCATTGAGGAAAAAAATATATATATAAAAAAAAGTATTAGAGGCAAATGAAACCTTAGCATCAAGATGATCTAACTAATGATATAAGGTTACTGGAATTATCAAATATTAATTAATTATGCAATTATGGAATTAATTATCCAATAAGTAGAGTGAATTATATAATTATTCATACTCTCTGAAAATAAAAATATGAGATAAATACATAGAAATGAATAAACAAAAAATAATATAAAGAAATATAAATTAAAAATTGTTGGCAATGTTAATAAAATAGAAAATAAATACAATATTAAAGAAATAGAAAGGAGGGAATATTAGAAAATTAATAAAATAGAAGGATTTGTGCAAAAATCAGTGTTTACATCAATTAGAAAGTGTATAATTAGCAATTTTCGGATAATAACAACCTTAAAAAGCAATTTTGGTAATTAGAAACTACATCCAATGGTCCAAAACTGATCTATCTAATCCAACGAATGAAATCGAAGCCCAAAATAGCGCCCAGGAGCACCGAATCACTGAAATCCAACAGTCCAGAATCGATCAGCCTAATCTAATGGTTTGGATTCGCTTCAATGACCGCAAACAACACCGCACTCGAGGTTAATCGTGTGGCCTTGATCAATGTTCAAGATCTGATGCTGCATTCGAGGTCCATCCAACAGTGAAGATCAAAGCCATTTTTTTTATCGCGATCTAGTGTTGTGCTCGAGGTTGATCAACGATCCACATCAAATTCGTTAATCTCGATCGCGATTCAGTACTGCGCTAGAGGTTAATCAACATACCACATTCATTTCATTGATCGCGAACGGACGTGCTGCAATCGAGAACCATCTGACGGACGAGATCTGAGGCGCCCTGATCTGTGCTACGATCGAGGAAATCCGACGATCCATGGCAAATCCGTAAATCTTGATTGCGATCTGATGCTGCGATCGAGGATCATCAATGGTCCAGTTTTAATGCTCCGATTAAATTGAGATTAATAACTTAAAAATTCAAATAAAAATATGAAACAATCCAAAAAAATTCGAAAAAATGTTTCTAAACTCCAAAAAATTATTCCGATGCACTTGCTATTTTCCTATGCTTGGGGGGCACGAAATTTTGAAGAATCGGCAAGTTTCTTACAAAGAGAACACCATAAACTTGCCATTCTATGCTACTTTAAACTCTATATAAACCCCCTATGCTCACCGTTCCTCTCATCCCAAGAACCAAGAGTTGAGATTTCCTCTTGTTCTTTAAGCCCTCTTCTTGGCATCCCTTCTCACCATTCTTTTTCCTCTTGAGTGTGAGAAGTTCTTGGTTTGGGGATTCATCTTGGGTGATTTTTTTGGTGCTTGTACATTAAGAACTCTTGCTCAAACTTTGGGGAGAAAACATCATAAAGTAGAAGTGATGTCTCTAACACCCCTTTTTCTTATTTAAATTTCTAACATGTTCATGGTTGTTTGGCTTTTGAAATCAAAATAATTTCAGTTCAAGCATTCAAAAATATATTTTCAGTTTTAGATTTGATTCTTGTTCAAATTTATGCATGCATAATAATCATGCCATGTTTGGTATCATGCTTAAGCTTTATTTCAAAGTATGATGCATGATTTTGATTATTTCATGATTAAATTTTCAGTTTGATCATATGCTGAATTTATTTATTTCAGTTTCATGTTCTGAAATTTATCTTATGATTCAAGAATATATGATTTAACAAAGATGATGGTGATAATAACCACGTACCATCATAGCAAACGTGTGGGTTGCTATGGATGTTCTTTTCATATGATTAGTTCATATGGTTTTAAGACCAAAGTACTTGGTTGGTGGGTAAGTTTCCTTGAAGTCCAAAAGTCCAATAAAATTGGCTAAGAAAAGCTATATTTCACTATAAAGAGGTACTTTGTTAAGAACATCAAGGGCTTCAAAACCCTTTTGGTCTAAAATCTGAACTTTAAACAAATGGATGTTTGAAACGCCTAATGTATGCAAGTGTTTGAAATATTAATGTGTTATTAATTTCAATTTAAAAAATGGTTGTTTGAAAAAGATCTACTGAGCTTTGTGTTCAACCCTTCTTTTTTTTTTAGGAAATTAAACTATGAAAACCATGGAATTTGGATTTTAGCAAGTTTCTATTTTTTAAAAAAAAAAGTTTTTTTTTAGTGTAAGGGCATGTTGTCCAATTTTGAATAAGTCTTCTGCTGAAATTTCATTTTATTTTAGAGGTTATGAATTTCTTTTGATCAACAATGTAATAGTTTACATTATGAAGTTATGTACTTTCTTTTTTTTTGAATAAAGAAGTTGATTTTTTCTTTATCTTTAATTGTCTTTATTTTATTGAATGATATTTGTATTCTTGAATCTATTCTAAGGCATGAGGTACTGAAAAATAGAAAGTCAAGTGTGTATTACTTGTAAAGTAACACCGGCCCGACCCGCCAAATGGTTAAGTCCACCATCAAAGAATGGTTGTTATGTCCAACACTCAAAGAATGTGGGGGTTGGGGTGTTATACTCTAAGGCGTGAGATAATGAAAAATAGAAAGTCAAGTGTGTGTCACTTGTAAAGTAACATGGACCCAACTCGCCAAATGGTTAAGTCCACTATCAAAGAATGGTGGTTATATCCAATACTCAAAGAATGTGGGGGTTGGGGTGTTACAGAAGACACTTCAAACTTGCCAATTCATAACCATTAGAACTCTATATAAGCCCAAGCATGAACGCCATTCTCTTCATTCCAACAAGAACTGAACAAGTTCTTTTTTGCTCTCTCTGCCTCCTTCTTGGCATCCCTCTTCTTTCTTTAGCTATAATAGATAACAATTAGAGTAGTAGTAACAAAGTGTTGTACAAATTATGTGCTAGTAATTGAAGAGATCTGAAGGAGATTCAATAAAGGTTTCAGAAGGCGTAAAACTATTTGAGGTGAAAGTGATTTCTAAATTTTACCTTATTATTTTTATTTAGATATGATGTGCATGGATGCTTGCTTAGCTTAGAAATATGCCATGATTATACATGCCTTAATTAGAGAGTCATGCTTAGGGTTATATGATTAATGATGCATGATTTGTGTTGATATGATCTATGCTATAACATGCTGTAACACCCCAACCCCCATGTTTCTTTGATTTGAGTGTTAGACCTAACCACCATTCTATTTGACAGTGGACTTAACCAATATGCGGGTTGGGTCCGTGCTACTTTACAAGTGACACACACTTGACATTCCATTTTTCAATATCTCATGTCTATGAGTGATTTAA
>JAJIYU010009022.1:0-17397 GCA_030144865.1 Tinospora cordifolia | reverse complement strand
CTTTAAGTAAGTTCATTTTTAACTACGAAATTGATACACAATCATAGACCATTATCGACCACCATAGACTATCATAGACTGTTACAGACCATCATAAACGACTACAGACCACCCTCATAAACCGTTATAAAAAACAAGAGACCATCATAGACCATTATAGAAGGTTAAAGACCAACTTACTTAGCTAAAGAAAGACACATATATTATGGTCTATGATGGTCTGTAGTAGTCTAGGACAGTCTATTGTCGACTATAGTTGTCTATAATTGTCTGTAGTACTATATTTTGAGCGATAAACAACCTTTTTTCGACTATAAAGTTCAATACACGATCATATATCATCATAGACCATTAAAGACCACCATAGACTATCATAGACTGGTATAGACCATTATAGACCATAATGTATTAGTCTCTCTACGATCTAAGTAAGTTCATAAACAATGATAGAATAAAAAATAACTATAGACAATTATAAACGTCTATAAACCCTCTTAGACCATTATACACAACTAGATACCATCGTAGACCACTATAGAAAGTTGTAGCCCAACTTACTTGCGCTAAAGAAAGACTAACATATTTTGGTCTACGATGGATTGTAGTAGTCTACGATAGTGTATGGTTGTTTATATAAGTCTATGATCGTCTATAGTAGTCCTTTTAAACTCAAAGTAAGTCAATTTTCGATTACAAACATCAATGCACAATCATAGACCATCATATATCATTATAGACTAGCATAGACTATTATAGACCACAACAAACAATCATAGGCCATAATTTATTAGTTTCTCTTTCGTTTAAGTAAGTTTATAAATAATTACATGCATGAAAAACCACTTCAGATAGTAATAAATGACTATAAGCCTTCTTAAACAGTTATAGACAGCTAGAGACCATTAGAGATAGTTATAGAAAGTCATAGACCAACTTACTATAACCAAAGAAATACTAACATATTATGGTCTACGAAAGTCTGTAGTAGTCTATAATAGTCTATGGGGGTCTATATTGATCTATGATCATTTGTAATATTCTTTTTGAACTACAAGTAACTTCATTTTCGATTATAAACATCAATATGCAATCATAGACCATCATAGACCTTTAAATGCTTCCATAGAGTATCGTAGACCACTAAAAACCATTCATAGACCGTATTGTATTAGTCTCTCTTTGGTTTAAGTAAGTTAATAGACAATTACTGGTATCAAAAACCACTAACGATAATTATAAATGACTATAAACCTTCATACACGATTATAGACAACTAGAAACCATCTTAGAGAATTATAGGAGATCATAGACTAACTTATTCAATCCAAACAATAGACTAACATATTATTGTCTACGATGGTCCGCGCTAGTTTATGACAGTCTATGGTGGTCCATAATGGTTTATGATCATCTAAAGTAGTCTTTTTCAACTCTAAGTAATTTAACGTTTGACTACAAATATCAATACACAATCATAGCCATCATAGACCATTATGAACCACCATAGTATATCATAAACCACTATAGACCATCATAGACCATAACGTG
This sequence comes from Tinospora cordifolia, assembly GCA_030144865.1. Lineage (NCBI taxonomy): Eukaryota > Viridiplantae > Streptophyta > Magnoliopsida > Ranunculales > Menispermaceae > Tinospora > Tinospora cordifolia. Next base: position 15,849 of record JAJIYU010009022.1, on the reverse strand, counting down.
TTAGTCTCTCTTTTGTTTAAGTGAGTTCGTAGATAATTATAGGTATAAAAAACCACTTAGATAATTATAAATGATTATAAACACTCATAGACCATTATATACAACTAGAGACTATCATAGACTATCGTAGAAGGTCACAAACCAACTTACATCAACCAATGAAAGACTAACATATTATGGCCTACGATGGTCTATAGTAGTCTATGATACTCTATTGTGGTCTGTAATGGTCAATGATCGTCTATAGTAGACTTTTTAAACTATAAGCAAGTTCGTTTTTAACAACAAACATCAACACACATTCATAGACCATCATGGACCATTAAACACCATTGTAGAGTATCATAGACCACTATAGACCATTATAGACCATAATGTATTAGTCTTTCTTTTGTTTATGTAAGTTCATTGACAATTAAAGGCATCAACAACCATTATACATAATTATTAATGACTATAAACCCCCATAAACCATTATACAGAACTAGAAACCATCATAGACTGTAAGTAGAAGTCTTTTTCAACTATAAATAGGTTCATTTTTTCCTACAAACAATAATACATAATCATAGACCGTCATAGACCATTATAAACAACCATCTATTATCATAGACCATTGCATACCATTGTAGACCATAATGTATTAGTCTCTATTTGGTTGTAGTAAGTTTATTAACAACTATAGGCATCAAAAATAATTATCAAAAACATCATAGACCATTATATAAGGCCGACGACCAATTTATTTATGTAACACCCTGCCTCCTATGCCTCGGGCCCACGTCATCCGACGATATTTTTCTTTTTATTTTAGGACCCTAAAGAGGCGAGCCCTGTGTTATGTTAATTTATTCAAAATTCCAAGGTACATAGCCTTTGGGTTCAATATAGCGGAAATAACTTCAGAACTTAAATAAAATAACTTGGGCCAACATGCCCTACAGTTTAATAAAATCTCAAAAAGAAAATAATCTAAGAGTACTCCATAAGGTCTTGATATATCGATTTCCTGAAAGATTAGAAAGAAGAGGTGAGCTTGAAGCCCAATGGCTCATTCCAAATATTTAAATCATTCTTTCAACAAATAAGACAAACAAGTCAAGCACTTCCAAATATTATGTAATTCAAATAATTCATTATTTTCAGTTGTAATTAAGACTGAAAGGGATTAAACTCTATATTTCAGATCTAGGAAGAGAGATCATTCCTAAAACTCAAACGCTTCTTTGTGAAGTGGGATCATTTCTGAAAACCTAGTTCACTCTAGTGTCAATCCTGACACCTAGTTCTAAGTCAAACGTCTAACATGGTTGGAACACACACAAAGAAATCATTCTTCATGACTGTACATGGTTAGAATCTCAATTAATATTTGATTAAGTGTAAAAACATAACATTCATGTAAATAAACTGAACTTAAACAAAAATTAAACATGCGAGCACGGTAATAACATAGTATGGATCATGTCATCACTTAGCATACATATTTATTAATTTAAGCCTAAGCGTACATATTCTACATGGTGTATAAAAAAACTGATTATGCATATTCAGATCATCACATACATGCAAGTCATATTTAAATCACAATAATAAAGTAAAAGTTGAAAACCATCTCCACCTCAAATAGTAACTCCTTTTTCAACCTCCAATTTCATCTCCTTTATATCTCCCCAACTGCTAGCACAAAATTTTGTGCAACACTTCATTACTACTCCAATTGTTGTTTAGAACAATTCAAGAAAGAAAAAGGATGCCAAGAAGGAGGTAAAAAGAGCAAGAAGGACTTGTTTGTTCTTGTTGGGATAAAGAGAATGGGAGCCCAAATAGTGTTTATATAGAGTTCAAGTAAGTGAGAATCGGAAAGTTTGGGGTGTTCCCAGCATAGGAAACTTACTATTTCTTCATTCTTGCGCACAAGAAATAGTAATTTAGGGTTTGGGGACTTTCCAATTCATTTTGGATGGCTTTTTGCTTACAATATTTTAGAAACTTGTCGTGTTACCGTGGTATTCGCATTCAAGTACCGCGGTATTAGGTCGAAAAATGCTTCTAATTTGTTTCTTGCACACACAAACCTTCTATTTTTTTGGTTTTCTTATCTCACTACTGCAGTACCCCAAGCCCAGTACCACAGTATTGCGATTCCCCCCTTTTTTCCAAAGTTACACCGTGTTACCGGGGTAATGCTTGCAATTACCGCAGTAATCGCGCAACGTCTTTTTTTCTTTTTTTGATTGTTTATTTCTATTTTTCTTGTTTCTATTATTTGTTACTTGCACCATATATATATATATCTTTCTATATTTCTATACACCAAAGTTCCAATTCCCTTTAATTAATTTTATTTCTCATTTTGGCTACTTATAAATATAATCTTGTATTTCCAAAAATTTCATAAAATTCCTAAGGATCAATTCTTCTTTATTTAATTTATTTAATCGAATTTCATATGCAATTTTGGGTTACTACAACTTAAGCCAAAGAAAAACTAATATGTTGTAGTCTATGACGGTGTATGGTAGTCTATGATGGTCTATGGTGGTCTATAATGTTCTATAATCATCTATAGTAGTCTTTTTAGCTCTAAGTAAGTTTTTTTTTCAACTACAAAACATTAATACACAATCATATACCATCATAGACCATTATAGACTACCATATACTATCTTAGACCACTATAGAAGATCATAGACAGTAATGCATACTTCTTTCTTCAGTTTAAGTAAGTTCATAGACAATTACAGGCATCAAAAAGCAATATAGATAATTATAAATGACAATAAACCCTCATAGACAATTATACACAACTAGAGACCATCGTAGACCATTATAGAAAGTCATAGACCAACTTACTTAAGCCAAAGAATGACTGACATGTTATGGTCTATGATGGTCTGTAGTTGTCTGCCGATAGTCTATTGTGGAATATAATTGTCTATGATCATCTATAGTATTATTTTAGAACTATAAGTAACTCCATTTTATAAACATCAATACACAATTAGATACTATCGTAGACCTTTATAGACCACAATGTATTCGTCTCTCTTCAGTTTAAGAAAGTTCATAGACAACTATAGGCATGAAAAGCCATTATAGACAATTATAAATGACTATAAACCCCCATAGACCATTATACACGACTAAAGACCATCACAGACTACTATAGAAGGGTAGAGACCAACCTACTTAAGTGAAAAAAATATTAACATATTATGCTCTACAATGGTCTATAGTAGCCTATGATAGTCTATAGCGGTCTATATTGGTATATGATCATTTATAGTAGTCTTTTTAAACTCAAAGTAAGTTCATTTTCAATTACAAGCATCAATACACAATCATAGACCATTATAGACATTACAAACCACCATAGACTATCATAGACCACTACAGACCATCATAAACATTAATGTATTAGTCTCTCTTTGGTTTAGGTAAGTTCATAGACAATTGCAAGCATCAAAAAATACTGTAAATAATTAAAAATGACTATAAACCCTCATAGAAATTTATTGATAGCTAGAGACCACCACATACCATTATAGACGGTCATAGACCAACTTATAGAGGCCAAAGAAAGATTAACGTATTATAGTATCTGATGGTCTACAATAGTCTATAATGGTCCATGATTGTCTATAGTAGTATTTTTCTACTCAATGTATGTTCATTTTTTACTATAAGCACCAATACATAATCATAGACTGTCATAGATTATTGTAGACCACCATAGACTATCATAAACCACTACATACAATCATACACCACTACATACAATCATACGCCATAATGTAATAGTCTCTCTTTGGTTTAAGTAAGTTGATAGATAACAAAAGGCATCAAAAATCATTATATATAGTTATAAATGGATGTATACCATCATAGACCATTTAGAAGGTCAAAGACCAACTTACTTAAGCTAAAGAAAGACTAACATATTATGGTCTATGACGGTGTATAGTAGTATATGATAGTGTATGTGATCTATAAGGGTCTCTGATCATCTATAGTAGTCTGTCAAAACTCTAAGTAAGTTCATATTCAACTACAAACATCAATAAACAATCATAGACCATTATAGACCACCATAGACTATCATAAACCACTACAGGCCATCAAAGACCATAATTTGTTAGTTTCTCTTTTGTTTTAGTAAATTCAATGACATTTATATACATATAAAACAACTATAGATAATTATAAATGATTATAACCCACATATAAATACACAACTACAGACCATCATAGACCATTATGGAAAGTCATAGACCAACTAACTTAAGCCAAAGAAAGCCTAACATATTATCGTCTATGATAGTCTATAGTACTCTATGATAGTCTATGATTATCTATAGTAGTCTTTTTTAACTTTATCTAAGTTAATTTTCGACTACAAACATCAATACACAATCATAGACCATCATAGAATAATGTAGGCCACCATATACTACCATAGACCACTATAGACCATTATGTATTAGTCTTTCTTTGGTTTACGTAAGTTAATAGATGATTACAGGCATCAAAAACCACCTAAGATAATTATAAATGACAATAAGCCCTCATACACCATTATAGAAAGCTAGAGACCATCATAGACCATTATAGAAGGTCATAGGCCGACATACTTAAGCTAAAGAATGACTAACATATTATGGTCTATGACGGTTATTGTAATCAATGACAACCTATGGTGGTCTATAATCGTCTATAGTAGTCTTTTCAAACTATAAGTAACTTCATTTTCAACAACAAACATGAACACACAATCATAGACCATCGTAGATCATTAAAGACCACCTTAACGTGTCATAGACCACTATATACCATCATAGACCATAATGTATTAGTCTCTTTTTGGTTTAAGTAAGTTCTTATAAAATTGCAGGCATTAAAAACCACTATAGATATTTATAAATTACTATCAACCCTTATAGATGTTTATGGATAGCTAGAGACTCCCATAGAAATGCAAACATATTATAGTCTATGATAGGCTATGGTGGTTTATAATGGTCTACAGTTGTATGTAGTAGTCTTTTGCAACTCTAAGTAATTTTATTTTTAACTACAAAAATTAATAGACAATCATAGATGACCACAAACCATTATAGACCACCATAGATTGCCATAAACCACTACATACCATTATAGACAATAATGTACTAGTTTTTCGTTGGTTTAAGTAAGTTTATAGCCAACTATATTTATCAAAAATTGCTACAGATAATTATAAATGGCTATAAACCATCATAGACCATTATAGAAGGTCAAAGACATACTTACTTAAGCCAAAGATGGATTAACATATTGTGGTCTATCATGGTCCGTAATAGTCAATGATAGTCCAAGGTGGTCTATAATGGTCCATGATCGTTTATAGTAGTTTTTTTCAACTCTAAATAAGTTTATTTTCTACTATAAACATCAATACATAATCATAGACCATCAGAGACCAATATAGACCACCATGGTCTATCATTGACCACTACTGACCATCATAGACAATAATGTAGTAGTCTCTCTTTGGTTTAAGTGAAGTCAAAGAACTACTTACTTAAGCCAAAGAAAGAATAACATATTATGGTCTACGATGGTCTGTAGTACTCTACTATAGTCTTTCGTGGACTATAATTGTCTGTGATCGTCTATAATCCTCTTTTTGAACTAAAAGTAAATTCATTTTCGACTATAAACATCAATACATAATCATATACCATCATGGACCATTAAAGACCACCAAAGACCATCATAGACAATTATAGGCATCAAACTCCACTGTCGATAATTGTAAATGACTATAAACCCTCGTAGACCATTACACATAACTAGAGACCATCATAAACCATCATAGAAGGTCTTAGACCAACTTACTTAAGCCAAAGAGAAGCTAATATGTTATGGTATATGATGGTCTGTAGTAGTCTATGATAGTCTACGGTGGTTTGTAATAGTCAATGAATGTCTAAAGTAGTCTTTTTCAACTCTAGGTAAGTTCATTTTTAATTACAAACATAAATACTCAATTATAGACCATCATAGACATTGAATGAGCACCATAGACTATCATGGACCAATACAAATCATAATAGACCATAATATATTAGTCTTTCTTTGGTTTTAGTAAGTTTGTAGACAATTAGAAGCATCAAAAACCACTATGGATAATTATAAATGCCAATTAACCCTCATAGACCTTTATAGACAACTAGAGACCATTATAGACCATTATAGAATGTTATACACCAACTTACATAAGCGTAAGAAAGACAAATGTATTATAGTCTATGATGGTATGTAGTAGTCCATGATAATTTATCGAGGTCTATAATTGTCTATGATCATTTATAGTAGTTGTTTTAAACCATATCTACGCTACTTATTTGGCTACAAACATCAATACATAATCATAAACCATCATAGACTATTTCATAAAATACTGAAACCAACATAGACCATAATATATTAGTCTCTCATTGGTTTAAGTAAGTTAATTGACAATTACAGGCATCAAAAACCATTTCAGACAATTATAAATGACTATAAACCCTCGTGTAAAATTATAGATAGCTACATACTATCATAGACCATGGTTGAAGGTCTTAGACCAACTTACTTAAGCCAAAGAAAGTCTAACATATTATGGTTTATGATGGTTCGCAGTCTATGATAGTTTACGTTAGTGTATAATAGTTTATGATCGTCTATTGTAGCCTCTTTAAACTATAAGTAAGATCATTTTAACCAACAAACAATCATAGACCATGAGTTAGTTTATTTTAATCAACAGACAATCATAGACCGTCATAGACTACTAAAAACCACCATAGAGTAACATGGACAATTACATACCATCATAGACCATAATGTATTAGTCTTAATTTCGTTTAAGTAAGCTCATAGACTATTAGAGGCATCGAAAATCACTAGAGATAATTAGAAATGACTATAAACCCTCATACACCATTATACACAACTAGAAACCATCATAGACCATTATAGGAGGTCATAAACCAACTTACTTAAGCAAAAGAAAGACTAACATATTATGGTGTATGATGGTGTAGTAGTCTATGATAGTCTTTGGTAGTCCATAATGGTCTATGATCATCTATAGTTTACTTTTACAAGTAAGTTTATTTTCAAGTACAAACCTCAGTACACAATCCTAGACTTTCATAGACCATTATAAACTACCATATAGTGTCATTGGCCACTATGGAACATCATAGACAAAAATGTATTAGTCTCTCTTTGGTTTAAGTAATTTCGTAGACAATTACAAGCATCAAAAATTGCTATAGATAGCTAATAAACATTCATAGACCATTATAGACAACTAGAGACCATCGTAGACCATTGTAGAAGGCCATAGATCAACTTACTTAAACCAAAGAAACACTAACATGTCATGGTCTACAATAGTCTGTAGCAGTGTATGACAGTTTATGGTGGTCTGTAATGGTCTATAATCATCCGAAATTATCATTTTCAACTCTAAGTAAATTTATTTTTTACTACAAACATCAACACACACTTATAGACCATCATAGACCATTAAAGACCACCATGGACTGTCCTAAACAATTACAGACCATAATAAACCATAATATATTAGTCTTGCTTTGGTTTAAGTAAGTTCATAGACAATTGAAGGCATAAAAGACTATTATAGATAATTATAAATGAGTATAGTCCCTCATAAACCATTATAAAAACTAAAAGACTAACATAGACAATTATAGAAGGTCAAGCACCAAGTTACTTAAACCAAATAAAGACTAACATAATATGGTCTATGATGGTCTATATCAATCCATGATAGTTTATTGCAGACTAAAATTGTCTATGATCATCTATGGTAGTCTTTTTGAACTACAAGTAACTTCATTCTCAACTATAAACATCAATACACAATCATATACCATAATAGACCATTAGAAACCACCATAGACTACTATAGACCATTATCGACCATAACGTATTAGTCTCTCTTTGGTTTAAGAAGTTCATAGACAATTATAGGTATAAAAAACCACTATAGGTAATTGTAAATTACTACAAACCCCCATAGACCGTTATACACAACTAGAGACCATCATAGACAGCTATAGGAGGTTATAGACCAACTTACTTAAGCAAAAACAAGACTAACATATTATGGTCTACGATAGTTTGTGGTAGCCTATGATAGTCTATGGTTATCTATAATGGTCTATAATCATCTATAGTTGTTTTTTTCAACTCTAAGTAAGTTCATTTTTTACTACAAACATTAACACTCAATCATAAACCATCATATACCATAATGCATTAGTCTCTCTTTGGTTTAAAGTTCATAGATAATTACTGGCATCAAAAAGTGCTATAGATAATTGTAAATGACTATAAATACTCATATACCTTTATGGACAACTAGAGGCCATAATTGACCATTATAGAATGTCATAGATCAACTTACAAAAGCCAAGGAGAGACGAACATATTATAGTCTATGATAATTTATGGCAGTTTGTAATGGTCTATGATTGCACATAGTAATCTTTTTCAACTCTAAGTAAGTTCCTTTTTGACTACAAACATCAATACATAATCACAGACCATTATAGACTACCATGGACAGTCACAAACCATTACATACCAACATAGACCGTAATGTATTAGTCTCTCTTTGGTTTAAGTAAGTTCATAGACAACGACAATGTAATAACCCAAAATTTTGTCAAATAATTAAAGATAAATAAGTTTAATGAAATTAAATGAAATACGTAAAGTGAATCAACTTTGAAGATTTTAAGAAACTTTTAGGTACAAATTATGGGTAGGCAAATGAAGCCTTAATTTGATATTTAAATAAAAATGTCAATTAAGTAGAATTAATTATGAAATTTAAAGAGTTGCTTTCATTTCTTAAGAAATAAAGAATAGAAATCAAGTATATATATATATATATATATATAGATGTTAATGTGTGTGTGAATAATATGTATGTTAAATTCTACATATTATAGGAATATGTATATAGATAAATTTACATAATTGAATAAAAATGTTGTATTCTTATATTTATCTAATATAAGTATAACATTATATAAGTATCAATTTATAATTACATAAATAATTATCTTTCTGAAAATAAAAATATGAAATAAATATAGATAAAAAATATATGAAATGAAGAAATGAAAAATGTAGTTTACTAATTGTTGGCATTAAAAAATATTAAAGAAATAAAAAAATATATAATAAATACAATATTAAAGAAATAGAAAGGGGAGAATATTAGAAAATTAATAAAATAGAAGGACATGTGCAATAAATCAAGTTTACATCAACCAGAAAGTTTATAATTGGCAAATTTTAGATAATAGCAACCTTAGAAAGTGATTTCGATAATATAAAATGCATCCAACGGCCAGAAACGTGTAATCCGCACGATCTAAGATCCCACGGTCACGATCAAGTACGCACCGAACGCCCGGGTGCACTGAATCATCAAGATCAAACGATCTACAATCGATTTGCCCAATCCAACGAATGAGATAAAAGCTACACCGAACACACAGGAGCACCAAATCATTAGGATCCAACAGCCCATGATCGATCCAATCAATCCGACGGTCCAGGCGAGTTTCGTTGATTGCGAACGAGATTTGCGTGCTACGCTCTAGGACGATCCAAGCGTCAAGATCAAGATCGCAAATGGAGATCTGCACACCGCAATCGAAGAAGATCTGACGGTCCGAATCTGAGACGTTTTAGTTGATCGCAAACTGTGCTGCACTCGGGGACGATTTGATGGTTCAGATCTGAGATGTTTTAGTTGATCGCAAACCGTGCTGCACTCGAGGATGATCTGATAGTTCGGATCTAAGATGTTTTCGTTGATCGCGAACCGTGCTGCGCTCGAGAATGATCTGACGGTCCGAATTTGAGACATTTTCGTGATCACGAACTGTTGCTGCGCTCAAGGAAGATCCAACAATCTGATCTGAGACGCTTTTTGTTGATCGCAAACCATTGCTGCACTCGAGGAAAATTCGACGATTCAGGTTAAATGATCCGAAAATAAAACAGAAAAAATCCGAGAAAATGTTTCTAAAATCCAAAAATCGGTTTATAAATTCCAAAAAAATTACCCAAACACACTTGCTATTCTCCTATACTTGGGAGGCATGAAATTTTAAAGAATTGGCAAGTTTCCTACAAGGAGAACACCACAAACTTACCATTCTATGCCATTTTAAACTTTATATAAAGGACCCCTAGTGCTCTCATTATTTTCATCCTAAATCAAGAGCATACTAGTCCGTCTTAACTCTCTTTGGCCTTCTTCTTGGCAATCCCCTTAGTTCTTGAGTAATCTTGAACTGTTCTTGAGTGTTCTTGAGAGTCCTTGAGTGTTTAGAAGCTTTGAAGTAACGGAACTCTGCCGGATTTCAGAAGTGTGCAAAAGAGATTTATTTAAGGTGGAAGTGATTTCTAACTTCTACTTCTTTATTTTAATTTGAATAAGTCTTGCATGTGTGATGATGTTTTGAAGTTGATTGATTGAATATATGTTTTAATATGCATGCTTTATTTATTTGATGTGCCATGAATATACATGTTTAGAAATCAAGAATAATGATGCATGATATGCGTGAATTGTGCCATGAGTAAATACTTAATGATTCATGTTATGTATATGTTATATTAATGGTTTAATCTGATATTGTGTATTTTATCACTAAGAAAAGATTAAATAATGATCATAACCATATGCAGGCACGATGATGGGCTGCATAGCGTCATCATGTGTGTTCCACCCCGATCCGACTTGCCAACTTACCATTGATGATTTTGAATAGGGTTTCCAAGAGTAATCCCACTGCATAGATATTGGGGTTTGATTTTTCAAGAGTGATTCTCTCTCCCAACAATGTGGAACACAGAGATTAAGCTCTTTCGGTCATAATGTCAACAATAAACAAGAAATTTGTTTGAATCACCTAATATACAAAATTTTTTGATATGCTTGGTTTGTTTGAATTGAAATAATGATTTAAATGTTTAGAAAGATGCACTGGGCTATGTGCTCACCCCTTCCTTCTATTTTTTAGGTAATTAAATTACATGAAGACCATGAATATTAGTTAGGTTCCTTTTTTTTGAAAGTTTCTAATTTCTATGTAAGGGCATGTTGCCCAAGTTTTGAATCTTTCACTGTAATAGTTTTTTTCAAGATCAAATTATGTACTCAATTTTATTTAATTAATTGAGTTTATCAATTTCATTTATTTCTTGTATTATTGCCTTATTAAATTCTTAGATTTAAGTGATGTATTGTCAAATACAATTAAGGCATGAAATGATTGAAATAGAAAGTCAAGTGTATGTCACGTGTAAAGTAACACTGGTCTGGCCTACCTTGTGGTAAAGTCCAAATTGAAAGTCTCGGGGGTTGGGGTGTTGCAGACAAGCATAAAAAATCACTACATATAATTATAAATGACTATATACCATCATAGAACATTCTGGAAGGTCAAGGACCAACTTACTTAAACCAGAAAAAGAGTAAGATATTCGTTTCTATGACGATGTGTAGTAGTCTATGATAGTCTATAATGGTCCATGATCGTCTATAGTAGTCATTTTCAACTCTAAGTAAGTTTATTTCAACTACAAACATCAATATACAATGTTAGACCATCATAAACCATTACAAACCATCATAGACCATTATAGACCACTATAGACTATCATAGACAACTACAGACCATCAGAGACATTAATAAATAATTCTCTCTTTGGTTTAAATAAGTTTATAGAAAAATACAGGCATCAAATACCACTATAGATAGTTATAAATGACTATAAAGTTTCATAAACCATTATAAAAAATAAGAGACCAACAATGACCATTACAGAAGGTCAAAGGCCAACTTACTTAAACCAAAGAAAGACTAACATACTATGGTATATGATAATTTCGAGTAGTCTATGATAGTTTATTGTGGACTATAATTGTTTGCAATCGTCTATAGTAGTCTTTTTGGACTATAAGTAACTTCATTTTTTACTATAAACATCAATACAAATTCATATACCATCATGGACCTTTAAAAACCACCATAGACTATCATTGACTACTAGAGACCATTACAGACCATAATGTATTAGTCTCTCCGCGGTTTAAGTTAGTTCATAGATAATTATAAGAATGAAAAATGAGTACAGATAATTATAAATTACTACAAACCCTCGTAGACCATTATACACAACTAGATACCATCATGGAAAATTATAGAAGGTCATAGACTAACTTACTGAAGCTAAAGAAATACTACCATATTATGGTCTAAGATGGCCTGTGGTAGTCTATGATAGTCTATAGCGGTCTATATTGGTCTATGATCGTCTATAGTTGTCTTTCTAAAATCTAAGTAAGTTTATTTTGGATTACAAACATCAATACACAATCATAGACCATTATAGACTATTATAGACCACAACAAACAATCATAGACCATAATATATTAGTCTATCTTTGATTGAAGTACGTTCATAGACAATTACAAGCATAAAAATCCGCTTTCAATAATTATAAATGACTACAAACCTTTATAGACCGTTATAGACAACTAGAAGCCATCATAAACCATTATAGAAGGTCATAGACCAACTTACTATAGCCAAAAAAGACAAATATATAATGGTCTACGATGGTCTGTAGTAGCCTATGATAGTTTATAATTGTTTATACAGATCTGTGATCATCTATAATAGTCCTTTTAAACTATAAGCAACTTCATTTTTTACTATAAACATCAACAAATAAACAAAGACCATCATAGACCCTTAAAGACCATCATAAACTATTATAGACCATTGCAAACCACCATAAACCATAATGTATTATACTCTCTTTGGTTTTAACAAGTTCATAGACAATAACAAGTATAGGTTATCATAAACTATTTGTAATGGTTTTTTTATGCTTGTAGTTGTCTACAAACTTTCTTATTCTAAAGAGAGACTAATACATTATGGTCTATGATGGTATGTAGAGTGGTTTTTGATAGTGTATGTGGTCTATAATGGTTTATGATGGCCTATGATTATGTATTGATGTTTTTAGTCAAAAAGGAACTTACTTAGCATTAAAAAGGACTACTTTAGATGATCATAAGCCATCATAGACCACCATAGATTATGAACTTACTTAAACCAAAGAAAGACTAATACATTATAGTCTATGATTGTTTGTAGTAGTCTATGATACTTTATGGTGGTCTTTAAAGGTCTATGATGGTCTATAATCGTGTGTTGATGTTTGTTGTCAAAAATGAATGTACTTTTAGTTTAAAAAGACTACTACAAACCATCGTAGACCATTGTAGATGACATAAACTATTATAGACCATTACAAACCATTATAGACCATAATATGTTAGCCTTTCGTCTACTTAAGTAAGTTGTTTTATGACCTTCTATAAAGGTCTATGATAGTCTATGGTCGTCTATAATAGTCTATGATGGTTTATGATTATGTATTGATGTTTGTAGTAAAAAATGAAATAGAGTTTAAAATGACTATTACAGATGATCACAGACAATAATAGACTCCCATAGACTATTATACGTTACTATAGACCATCATAGACTTACTCTTTCTTTAAATTAAGTAAGTTCGTCGATGACCTTCTATAACAGTCTATGATGGTCTCTAGTTGTCTATAAAGGGCTGTGAGGCTTTATGGTCGTTTATAATTATTTATTATGGTTTTTGATGCTTCTAATTGTTATGAACTTACCAAAACCAAAGACAAACTAATACATTATAGTCTATAATGGTCATCACGGACTGAAATATGTTAGTCTTTCTTTAGCTTCAGTAAGTTGGTCTTTAAACTTCTATGATGGTCTATGATGGTCTCTAGTTATTTATAATGGTTTATGAGGGTTTATAGCTATTTATAATTATTTGAAGTGGTTTTGATGCCTAAAATTGTCTATGAATTTTCTAAACCAAAAGAGAGACTAATACATTATGGTCTATGATAGTCTTTTGTGGTCTATAATAGTCTATGCTAATCTATAATAGTATATGATTATCTATTGATGTTTGTAATAAAAAATGAACTTGCTTAGAGTTTAAAAGACTACTACAGACAATCATAGACCAATATAAACCGCTGTAGGCTATCATAGACTACTATAGACCATCATACACAATAATATGTTAGCCTTTCTTTAGCTTAAGTAAGTTGGTCCATGACATTTTATAAAGGTCAATGATGGTTTCTAGCTATCTATAAAGGTCTATGAGCGTTTACTATCATTTATAATTATCTATACTGGTTTTCGACTTGTAATTGTTTACGAATTACTAAAACCAAAGAAAGACTAATACGCTATGGTCTATGATGGTCTATGATTGTGTATTGATGTTTATAGTAAAAACTGACATCACTTAGAATTCAAAAGGATTACTATTGATGATTATAGATCATTATAGACCACCATAGACTATCGTAGACTACAATAAAACATCGTGGACAATAATATGTTAGTTTTTCTTTGGCTATAGTAAGTTGGTCTATGTAATCACCCTAGGTCTTATAATGTGTCCACATCAACATAAATTTTTGAAAATTCAAAATAAAAATAAAAATGATTGGAAACTTGTTTTTAATGATCATTTTATGATATTTAATCAAGATAAAATTTATTAGAACATTTGGATAGTTAGAAACGTCCAAAAAAAGTGTTAAAAAATATGACACCATACTGCCGATCGCGGTCCGTCTGATGCCGACCGCGGTCTGTGATGACAAAAATTCGTGAGAAGTGAAAAACATACTGTGGACCGCGGTCCTTATGGGAAGACCGCGGTCATCAGTGGAAAAGTGCAAAAACGAGAAAACTAGGTCACATTGGTGATCGCGGTCCGTAAAGTGCCGACCACAATCCATAAAGGGATGACCGAGGTCCATAAAGTGAAGATCGAGGTCCATTAAGAGAAATCTGTCCGATGACTGAGGTCCGTGTGTGAGCTATATATATGTTTCAAACACAGATTTTCTCATTTTGCATTGAAACGATCCGGGACTTGGAGAGGAGCGACAGGAGCGATTCATAGGTGAGTTCTCTGATTTTCTTTAAGTTTTCTATAAGTTTTGAGCTCATCTAAGAGTAGTTGTCAATAGCTTGTGAATCAAAGTGATTAAGATCCGTACATGAACTTGCTGTTGTGGGTTTAGTATTTGGAAACCAAGTAAAATGGGATAAGCGGTTGTTTATTCCCTTATATGTGTGTTTGGACACTAGTATGATGGATTTAGGATGGTTGTTTGGTGATAGAAATGAAGGAGTTGATTTTATTGAAAGGAAATCCCGTTTTTAGGCTTGAATCAAGGGGTTTTGATGAGTAAACAATATAAACAACCGTTTCTTAGTTGGTTTATGTGTTTAAAATATCATTGGGTGTCCAATACACTAGATTTAAGTGTTAAACTGGAATGGAACTCACAAGTATGGTATATATGGGTGAAATCCCACTATTGGGGGAGAAATGTGTGTGTGGACTTTGGTCCACACCGTACTGAGTGCAGTCAACGGACTTGGATGTCATTTTAGAGTATTTTGGGTACACTCTAAAGCACTGAGTGATAACAAACCCTTAAGGTCGAGTTAGATATGCACTAAAGGCCCAAAGTAATGTATCATTACCATCTAATGATGCAGATTGACGATATTGGACTGTTGTGCGAAGAGCGACGACCCAGCGATATTCTGGCACGTACAGGTGGGGTTGATTATCTCTTCTTCACTCTTTAGTATTAAACGGACGTAGGATGC
>JAJIYU010009021.1:0-17382 GCA_030144865.1 Tinospora cordifolia | reverse complement strand
TATTTTCTTGAATTATTTCCATTTCCTTTAATAATTAATCCGAAATTGAGAAAAATAGGAAAAAATCTTGTATTTTCTCATTATAATTCCAGAAAATACATTGAGTACATGAACGTCGGACCCGTCGTTCCAATGATAAAAAATGCGGGTCGTCACATAGATCATTATTAATCAAAAAAATTATTTTTATTCAAATAATTTTGTAAAAATTATTTTTCACCCGTTTTTAATCAAACTTCTAGAATTAATTTTTCCCCAAATTTTCCATTATTAATTGAGTAAATATATATTTTTCACCATTTTCACCCTATTTTCTCAATTAGATTTCTTTTAAATCTAAAAATTTAATTTTTATTCAAATAATTTCGTGAAATTATTTTATCACTTGTTTTTAATTAAATTTCCAGAATTCTGATTTTTTCTGGAATTTTCCTATTATCAATATGATAAATATTATTTTCTTTTTGCTATTTTCCATTAACAAGTATATGCTTAATAAAAGAATTCTAATTTATCTTCTTTTTTTTTCTGTTTTTTAATAAAAATTCCAACAACTGTTTTTCTTTAGTAGTCACCTATGTTTTAGATCATGCTACTATTTTTTTATTTATTTTTTCCACTAAGCGTAAAAATCATTTCTTTTCTCCTAATATTCATGGTTTATTCAAGCTTGCACTAAACCATGTAAAAAAGAAAAACAGAATCTTCCAATGCTTTTTGCATGATAAAATTTCATTCATATACACTTTTCTACCATCAAATGATAGTTATGACAATCTACGTATCGATAAATACTCTAAACCCTTGTACATGCTTATTTGATGATTATAAATAAAATATTTAAGTTTCATGTAAAAATCTAATTACAAAATGTTTTTTTTAATTTTCCTAACTCCTACAGACATTCATTAACATAAATACATGATTAATCAATAAAATGAAGGTTGAAAGATTTTTACCCCAGTAACTCAATTTCTTGCTATTTTTATTCTCCAACGATGGATTTCTCAACAAGTAGCTTTTCTTCCTCTTTTTTTTTTTTGAAACGTTATGATGATGGAATGTGAGGGATTCATTCAATAGCCACCATTCCAAAAAATCATGAAGGAGAAGAATAAAGGAATGAAAGTCATGCATTGAATTAATCTTACCTCTCTTCTTTTATTAGATCTTGATCTTTGAGAACGCGCCCCTTTTGTCTTTCTTTCTTCTCTTTTCTTATTCTTCCTTGTGTGTCTCAGAAAGAAACCTTAGGGAGGACGTCCAAGAGAGAATGGAAGGCTCTTGAGGATAGTGAGGGTGAGATCAAAGAGATTATGTGGTTTAGGGAAAGTGGAGGAGAGAATAAAGCTTTAGGAAAGTGCATACTATTGTAAGTATCCTGTTTTGTTTGTTTCTAATTTGATTTGGATTTTTGAATATGAATTTTAGTAGGGTGCCATTTTTGAGTGTCTTTCATATCCCAATGTTGCTTATTAATCTCCCAGGCCCACACAACGCACACATGTCAATCTTCAATTATTTAAGCTACCGAACCCACTGCTTATACCATAAGCTTTTATTTTGGCCCCTTGATTTAAATTATTTTATTTTTAATAATTTTTTTAAGTATTTGGATGCTCCTTTAAGTAGTTATTTATGGATAATTACTTAGAAATTTTTATATATTTATTCCTTAATATTTTATAAATAATTTGTATTATGACTCAAATGTCCTTCTAGGCATATTCTTTGATTTACATAAATTTTATTAATTTAATCTATGATATTTTCTACAATATTTTCAATATACTTTCTTTTGTTTTATTTTATATAAATTATTCTCACATTGCTTTTATTATAGTACATGTGTCTTAGGTGAAATAACTATTTTGCCTCTGATGGCAAAGTTACCGTTTTAGCCCCAATTCATCTAAATAACTTTCTGTACTTAATAAATCATTCACTATTTTACATAGTGTTGCTTTACAACTCATTTTTCATATGAATCGACCATTTTATCCTTGGGTGGCCAAATTACCATTTTACCTATAGGTGGCCAAATTATTTACCCATGAGGTATTTAATGTGCTTCGCACTTTCATGACTCATTTATAATCTTGTATATTTTAAATTCTTAAAAATTCAAAAAAATTTTAGGGTATTACATCCAAAAAGCATGAATAGAGGATGATGATTAGTTTAAATGATTATGCACTGAAAACCTATGTTTATAGGTAAGATTGAGTTTGGATCAACTAGTTCGTGATTAGCCACGTGTGCTTACCATTTTGTTGAGACTACTTAGGTAAGGATGAGTTGTAACACCCCAATTTTTTACCGGACCTCCGTTCACGTGTGGATCGTCGCCCGTTGAAAATTAAGGTGCTACCAAAATTTTTCTGTCAAAATCTTTTTCTTCAAAATCAAGTTTATAACAATTCGTTCTCAAGTCAACGTCTGGATAAATTTCTCATACAAAACAATTAAATCAAAACAATTTCTCAAAACATTCACCAGGTTTAGCAATACAAATCATAAATAATGTAGCGGAAATACTTTAAAACTTGAAATTAAAACAAAATGTCAAGAACAAAGTATTGCTTACAAATTAGGTTAACTGAATTTAGAATTAAATAAATTGATGAAAATCGTTTCAATAAATTTAATCAAAATACCACTTCCAATAACACTTATCCCGGACTACCTCCCCAATGAGGTGTCCCATTAAAGTAAAAGTCTTCAGATGTAAGTTACCATACTCTACATCCATGTGTACCTGAAAAATAAAGTGGGATTGAGCTTGAAAGCCCAGTGAATCGATCCTACACATCACATGTATTATACAAACCCAATCCAAAACATTACAAGCACTTTCAAACCTTAAGCGTTTCAAACATTCGTTTGTTTTAGTTGTAGTCTCAGACCGGAAGAGGGTTGAGATGCCTCCCGGTATTCCCTGTGATCTGTATCATCAACGAATCTCAGGTAACACCTAAGGCCGGTTACCTGTCAGAGTCATAATCCAAGGGAGTGTACTTACTACAGCTCGTACCATCTCCCAAAGACTTCAAGCTGTCATTGTCAGCTCTGGGTGAGAATACCTACGATCCGCCTTGTAGCTTGACAATCTCAAGCGGTGACGTATAGGAGACGTCACCTCAATCCGCTTCAGGCTCGAAAATCACATCGGTTCGTGAATTCTTAATAAACCATCGTCTTATTTTAGTTTTACAAACAGTCTCAATCACATCAAATATCACACAATACACTAGAAAATATAATCCAAACTATGCTTACAAGTTAACATGATAAAGTGCATGAATAAACAATAGGATCTAGATGCACATTTTCCTAGTCATGCATACCATAATTGAGTAAATCTAAATGCAAGACGATGTCACAAACTAATTACGAATGGATAGAGTAATTCATCCTACATCACACATCGTTCACATAAGCCAAACAATATCAATCAAGTTTCTAACAAGATTCTAATAACCTAGGACTATCAAATCAAATGCTTTGAATCTTAAATCCATATAATACATATGAGCAAGGAAGTCATGCCTACCTGATCTTGCCGTTCTTCCGGCGACCTTGCTTTTCTTCGAAATCCTCGATACTCAAAATCTACAATCTGTAATCCAACGGTTAATGAGATTCACTAATTTCCTAATTCACATTTAATTTTATTCAAGTTATTCTTAGACTTAAGTACTCTCTAAAATAATTACGTAGTCTCGAGATCAATTTCAATAACTTTTGGATTATTGCTCAATTCTAGAATTTTATAGAGTCTAATTAAAGTAACTTTTAAGTCTCGAACTTTCCCATTTTGAAGTTTAAAACTTTAATAATTTATTTACAAGTCTTTTTTGTAAAATTAGATTTCTAATAACTTAATCTTCGAAATTTAAATAATTTATTAATATCATCATTAACTTAGTTACGAACAAAATAAGACTTCTAACTATCACACATTTAGTTTCAAGGCTATAAAAGATTTTAAACTCCTAAAAGTTTATTTATTCATTATTATATTTTATGTTTTCAAATAACTTGAATTAGAAAAATTTAAACTTCTAAAATTAAATAAAACTATTATTGCATTGGAAACTATTTTTCCTATCCAAATTTATAAGATTAATTAATTAATTTTTTTATTAACCTAATTAATCCTCATGTTCCATAATTAACAAATAATCTAATATTAATTTTATTTACTTGAAATTATTAAATAAAATTTTCTAAACTAACTTTTCATAATTGATTTATTTAAATTTTATTTGAATAAAATATTTTTATTATTTTCTATTTACATTATAATTAACTAATATAATTTTTTTTAATGCTGTCTAGAATTAAAAATCAATTTTTGTACCTCACGTCGTCTTTTCTGCGCAAATGACGCCAACGGCAAAATCCTTTGTTGCGTGTTGCTCTTCGCTCTGATTGAAACTTTCGCCATTCCCTTAATCGCTCGAACATGGTAGCAGTAGACCGGCAGCCCCCGCAATTTCAGTTTCATTCTTCTTGTTCAGTTACTTAAACCTACATTACAACTTATGTCAACAGAACGCATCAACTGCTTATATGAAACAATTCTTCATCACGGACCAGCTGTTGGAGGTGTTTTATTCTTCACAGCCATTGCAACACACACACCATCACGTTCCTGCTGCAGCAACACAATTGTTTGAGACTTATTCTTCACACTTGAATCGTGCACCCTCCTCTGTTCGAATTCACCCTCTTCTCTCTGTTCCTCTGTTTCCTTGATAGCACGGACCCGGCATCCACAATCAGAAAATGAAATAACATTTGTCGTTGCCTCTACTGTCTCCTAGCCGAACGCACCAGTTCAACAAACAAAACCAGATTCCTCCTTGTTTAATTTTCATGGCCCAAATCATCATCTTCTTCAACCTCGGTTCGTCCAACACCCAAAATCCATCCTGCTGTTGTTTCTTCTTTCCATCGTTCACTAATCACGACCATCAGTCATCGGTTGTAATTACCAACCAAAATCCACAGATTAATGCCCCTGCTCTTCCTCTGTTTTTCAGTCCATTATCACCACCAGCAAGATCCAATTTTTTTTTCAATTCCATGAATGCATCCGACGCATCAGCTAAGCTAGAACCTGTCTTCTTCTTCACAGCGTGAACGCAGCAGCATAGGTTGCTGGTTCGTTCTTCTTTGTGCGACAAAACACCCCTGAATGCGGCTACAATTTCGTGTTCTTCTCCCCTGTTGTCCATTCAACTAATTCCATCCACGAAATCCAAAAATCATGGTTCTTCATCTTCAATCTAAACCAACACACACGCCCAGAAATCGGATAGCAGCAACCTTCTTTGCATTTCTTCTTGTCCATCTTGCAACGGCAGCTCGGATTCACCTTCTTCACGCTCACATTTGTTGCAAATTTGTGCTCTTTCCTTGTGCAGCAACGACCCACCGCTTCTCTTCTTCTTTGCCTTGCGTCTTCTCTGTTCGGCAGTAGGGACAGGAGTGGTTTGGATCTTTCCTTCTCCTCCTCTGTTTCTTCTTCCTGCTTCAGTTTCTTCTTCTCCCCTGTTTCAGACGCCTAACAGAGGTCTTCCCTTCTGTTTCGTCTTCAATGGCCGGCTCACTTTCCTGTTCATCATCTTCACTGCATTCTGCTCTTTCTTCTTTGGTTCGTCCGATTGCAGCAACCAAAAATCCAGTTTGCTCTCTGTTCTTCCCCACTCATGCTGCGCAGCAGCGTCTTCTTCGTTCTTCATTCATGCAGAAAACGCATTAGAGGAGCTAATTCCTTTTCTTAAACTCTGGATCGTCCTTCCTTAGTATTCTAGAGCTTTCGATTATCACTACCCAAATTCGAACAACCCAGAAATTTTCAATGTGTGTTACCATTTTATTTTATAATTCTCTCATTCCACTGCTATAAAAATTATATGTATTACAAATATTATATGTCACGAATTTTTTTTATGTGTTAAATAATAATAATTATTTTATTACCATACTTAAAATAAACTTATATGTGTTAAATTATTTATTATTTTATAATAAATAAACTAATCATTTATCTTATTTTCGCTCGCGACGTAATATGCTCGTAAAATTTTGGAGTGTTACATGAGTATACCTCTAACATCTTTTCATTTAGACATACATCCGTAATTATTATGATTAATAGCCCAGGTGATAGTATTATGTACCCAATGTTTCGTAATGCAGCAAAGATGATGGGACACCTTATAGGTAGTGTTGTATCGTTGTTTGTGACCATGATCATGTTATTATTCCATGGAATGTGACTTTTGCATAATTTATGTGGCCCTAAAAAGTATATTTCATGCATATGACTTTAGGAAAATGTTTGTGCGCATGACCAACCTTAAGTTGTTCATTATAATGTTCTGTAATACCCTGAAATTGCAACACCCCTTTTTCAATTTAAAAATAAAAACACTTAAAAATCATTTCTTTATACATATATGCACATGTGAGAGTAGAAATCTTTTTGAGTAGATATATTAGAAAACTAGTTGATTTATTTGACAACTTGCTCCTTGTTTTTGATTACTTATTTAAGTCGGCGGGACAATCTCTAGTCAGGGTGGTCAGACTGAGTCTGCTTAAAAAACCATGCCTTCCTAGAGTAGGATAACCTACCTCTCGTTCAATGTTTAACTTTATTTAGGACAAGACTTACCCACTATCAACTTAAACTTGTAATCTCCGTCTTAGAACTGTTAAAACAATTTTTTTCATATTCTAGGATGTTACTCTTAGTTGAGTCATTTCTTCATCCTACTAATTTATTAGTTTTAAAACTAGCTTTCATAATATCATTAGTATCATGAGCATTAATAGCAGAAACATAATATAATAATGGTTTATCCAAAAGTACCCCACATCAGGGTTCATACATTGATCAAATGACCTTTAATCATTATATTCATACTCTTGTACATACTAGTGTTTAAGTAACATCATAAGGCACAAATATCAAGAAAATAAGTATAGTAAGTTCTTGCCTAAGTTTCTCAGTTGTTATACTAGTTTCCTACATTTGAAAAATGGAAGGGGTGAACTCTACGAGACTGGTTGATCATTCTAATTCATAGACAATCTAAAAATATAGCAAGTACATCATATATTCAATCATTTCCATACATTAGGCGATACAAGTAGATTGTTTTCAATCTGTCGAGGTAGGGTGACCGACCCTAAAGTGATTCTCATACCTCTGGCCAAGTGAATCCCACAGGAATGTCACTGGCGTCCAGGCTATGCGTTCATGTGTCCAACAATCCATAGACTAGGAAGATATGCTAGGCATGATTGAGTCTCTTAAGTGTGATCACACACCCATCTCTTAATCAAGACGTTAACATGAGAACCACCGTTAATTGTCCTTAAACCAATCAACTGCTCCAAGTGTATTGTTTCTTGTTAAGAGTGATTTTGTATGTTATAACGACTCATATTTTTTGGACATTGAGTCAATGGGTTCAATCTGTAATTTCATGTATGAATTAATGAATTATACATGAAAATATATGATTTTACAGGAATTATATAAATTAATTTTGTATTAAATGGAAACATGTGATTATTACGACAATGATATTAATTAATATGAATATTAAATGAAAAATAAAAGAAATACTTAATGATGAAAATAATAATAATAATAATAATAATAATAATAAAATAAATAAATAATTCATAGCGGGAGTTTATTTGATGATGAAATGAATTAATTAAATCTTGTATACATATATAAATGCACATATATATATATATATATGTGTGTGTGTGTGTGTGTGATGAAATAAAGAATAATAATAAAGACAGTAAAGTCAAAGATGGGGAGTTGATTTTGTAAAAATAATAAAAATAATGATAATAACAAGATAATATTGCATGATGTGGATAGATAATGGTGGAAGAAAAATCAATGTTATTATCTTGTTTTCCTTATTAGGTGGACCCACCCAAATTTGCAAGTATATAAGGGCTTGCTCCCACTTCATTCTTTCTCACAATTCACCCCATCGGTGAAGAGAGGAAGCAAAACCAAAAAGGAGTAGAGAAAGAAAAGCAAGAAAACCAAAAATAAGAAGGAAAAAGAAGAAAAAAGAAAAAGAAAAAGAAAAAAAATGAAAGAAAACAGTAAAAGGAAAGTTGCCCATTCCCGAGGATTCAAAGTTTTGGGTAAATTATTCTTACATCTTTTTATTTCAGAATTGTTATGAAGGTTATGAATTACAGTTTTTCTAGTGTAGTTATCAATAAAGGTGATAATTTAGTTTCTGACCCAAAATTAGGGTGTGTTTTCATTAAAAGTAAAACTATAGATTATATATATATATATATCATTGTGTTTAGATAAAGGAGTAGAACATAGATATATAGTTTATTAGTACCCATGTTGGCCTTAAAACTTTATATGATAATTGAAAGTCGACACATAGGGGGTATACCTATTAATTCTGAAATTTTAGTTGACGGGTACTAAAATGTTCAGAATGAAATTCTAAACTAAATGACACTAAAATTATGATTTTTGGAGGTCAATAACATATTAAATTTGTATTTATACAATTTGAGGATTAATGAATAAAAATGTAAATAAAGTTATATGATATTAAATAATAGGAAAAATGGTATATAATGTTATATATATACAATGTTGTATAACATTATAAAATACTTACTGAAAAAATGTATAACATAAGAAATGATTAAATCTTTTCTATTTACTATATTAAACTACCAAATTTGTGAAAAAGTTGGTTATTGTATATCAAAAGTAGGATACATGTGGACGGTATAGATGTCTAGTATTTTGGAGTAGTATTAAGGGCTTAATTGAACCAACTGACCTTATTGACGACGTTGACTTAGTTAATCAAACAGGTCAACGAGTGTTAGGTTTATCTAGAGTTGATTGTATTAACCAAAATTGACTAAATCCATATATGGACCATAATTGACCGAGTCAATCCTTTAATTGACCAAGGACTATAAAATTAGATATGAGTCGAATTTCATGTGGATATTAAAGAAACCCCGTCGATTATGCATGATCAAATCTTAGCGGGACGTGACCGATCACGAAAGGAATGCTAGGATGCTTTGTGAGTAGTGTATTCTAATTTATCACTGAACTTGATATTCTGTTCATAAATGAAATGTTATTAAATATTGCAATGCATTTACAATTTTTAAATGAGTTTTCAAATGAAAATGTGTACCAAATCTTGAGGTTCAGGTGCGGGTTAGGATATTGGATGTGGTAGAGCATTGAGGACTAGAAGCCATCGTACCTGGGGGATATGTTTTGTGAATGTCTATCAATTGGCTCTCCTATTGAAGATTGAGGTTGCTATACATGAGGTATAAGCTGGCAGATCCCTATAATATGAGAATACGCATAACTATCGGGTACACCCCCTCAAGTGGATTTATCTTTGTTTTGTAGGTTATTGAGAGCTTTGACATGTGTTTTCAACATTAAAATCATTTTCAAGATAGAAGGTACACAATTGCATTGTGGATTTAACATTAGTTAATTGTTGCATTCATTCGCATTGTTATTATTGTTTATGCATATATGACATTTTTTAAATAGAATTCTTGTTCTAAGTTATAGATTAGACTACATTGGTATTGAGTCGTTGTGGACAAATTGGCTCACTACTCTAGCATCTTAGATTCTTCTACTGTGGACAAAGGCAAAAAAGTGGTTATCACGTAGTACGCATTTCTTTTATTTTGATAGTTTCTATACATAGTTTATTGTTTTCAGAATTAGTATGATGTATAAGAAGTGAAAAAAACATTGTGGATATTTTGACTATCACATTTTCGCTACTGCAATATAGAAAAAGATTGTACATTGTCACTTTTTATTTGTATTAAATATCTGCTACAATTATTTGTTTTAGTTACTTTCACATTCTCTTATAATTACTCTGATGGTGTTGTGTATGGTGTTTGAAGAGGCTTAACAGTGTTCTGACTAGCTCAATTTGGGAGCAGGGTTTATCAGGACATTGCACTGGTCGGTTCATCTTTCACCTAGGGAAGGGGTCCTGACATATTTGGTAACTAACATATTCATGCATATTAAATGATAATTCTCTAAAAGATAGATTCTTCTTACCATCATACATATGAGTATAATATGTAATATTCATTTAATCATATCATATCTTTATTATACTTGAATTTTAAAATGACATATTCTCATAAACTATACTTATCTAATAAATTTATGTGCATATCGTTCCATACATGAACAACATCATGTGTATGCTCTAAATCTATCATGGTCACGTGCATATGATCATAATAAACAACATACATTCAAATCGTATTCTTATTATTCACACAATCAATGCAAATATAAGTATTTAATCATACGATCAATAAAGGGTGCATTCTACTACCATCAAGACAATTTATGTATAATATGCAAGCAAATATAGTTGAAAAGTGTGTGAATTAGAAATCATCTCCACTCAATTTACATGTTCTTTATGTTGCTCATTGCTTGTGGTGGTATCGATCCTCCGAGATTCCTATAAAAGTATTTGAGTTTTAGTTTTAATTTAGCTCCTAAACTAGGCTTAAGGTTCAAAATAACCTCTAAAGTGTTCTTGGGTTCAAAATAACCCATGAACTTTGACGTGAATCGCTTAAGGTCTAATTTACGAATTACATCTATAGTATACCGAACTTCAAGATACCATAAGTTGAGTTTTGGACTCTATTTCATGCAATTCTTGGTCTATCTTGTAGTGTTCCCGATGAAGAACGTCATGGCAATAACCATTTTTCTTAGTAAGGCTCATGTTTGAACAGAAACACACATGAACCTGCTGGTTTGTGAATCTGTCCCTTTTTTGTGTAATAATTTTTGAAAGGTTGATTTGAGGGCTTTGGGTGTTCGATTGGGATCATTCTTGAGCCTATTTTGTATTACACTTGACAAGGTTCGACATGGTAATAACAGTTTCCTTGGATCATGCCTTCACCATTCTAGAAATGGCATGAAAGTAATTGTCTCGTAACTAATGTTTGGCAATAATTTTTGAAACGCTTATTTTGGCCACTCTTTGATGGGGAAGGGTTTGACCTTTTTGGGCATTCTATGATGTTCAAAAACTTACCAAAGTGGTTGGTCTTTTAGGCCATATAACTAAAACTTTACATGAAATAAAAAGAATACAAAAAAAAATTTTAAAGAGACTAATGAGAAAACTTATACCTCAACTTTAGCTACTCTTCTTTCCAAACTCTTATTATCTTCCTTTCTGTTCAATTACACTTTAATGCTTCAATTTGGTGTAAGGAGAATGGGGGGCGAGGCTCTCTATTTATAGTAAAGCTTTGATCATTAAGGTTAGTGTTTAGGGTATGGTGGAGATTAGGTTAGAATAATAAAGAGGTAAGGGGGTCATGCGTGCTTGTTTGCAGGCCCGGCCCTGAGGCAGGGCCCAAAGGGCGACGGCCCTGGGCCCCCGTCGCCCTTGGGCCCCCATATTTTCAAAAGTTAATTATAAATATAATTAAAAAAATTTATAAAAATTTATAAATTAATTTAATCCTTATTTTTAGGGCCCCCAATTTCTGTTTTGCCCAGGGCCCCCAATATTGTTGGACCGGCACTGCTTGTTTGCAAGCAATTGTAAATATTAATAATGGTGGTTTGAAGCATATTATTTATTTACTTTAAGGTCATCTTTATTTAATTAAAAATGACAATATCATCTTTAATTAATTAAAGATAATAGTGGTAATAGTTGAAAAATATTATTTATGTACTTTAAAATCAGTTTTATTTGATTAAAAATAACACTATCCTTTTTAATTAATTAAAGATGATAATGGTGGTGGTAAGAGAATATTATTCATATACTTTAAAGTGATTTTTATTTAATTAAAAATGACACTATCATCTTTAATTAATTAAAGATAATAATGGTGGTGGTTGGAAAATATTATTCATATACTTTAAAGTCATTTTATTTAATAAGAATGACACTATTAATTAAAAAATGATAATGGTAATGATTGGAGAATATTATTTATGTCCTTTAAAGCCATATTTAATTAATGATGGTGGTTGAAAACTACTATCATCATTCAAGTAGAGTTTAGTTAATTAATTAATTAAACTAACTAAAATAATTAAAATAATTAATTTTACTATTTATGAATTATTTTTTATGACACTATGAAATAATTAATTATTTAATAATTTCATTTTTATTATTTATCATTTGTATTTATTATTATCATAATTATTATAAATATAATAATAATAATAATAATAATAATAATAATAATAATAATAATATTATTATTATTATTATTATTATTATTATTATTATTAACAGTATTAACTTGGCTACAATAATTGCAATCGAATCTGTTGATCCGGAACCAACACTCTCAATAGCATTATGAACAAAGATGGTAACTGGAGCAGCAGGAAAGGTGACTAGTTAGCTTTTCATTTGAACCTATCATTGACTAGCCAGCATTCGAGTCAACAGTTTACCTAGCATCCTTGTCATCACTTGATTAACCCTGAATGCGAATCTTGGTGTTTTGTCCGTTCAATCCTTTGATACAAGTTATTCAATAATTGTCCAGTACCAGCCTTGTCTGTAGTATATGCCATCATGTTATGCTTCACACTTTATAATGTATGCTGTAAGAATGTGGAATTTCATCCCCACAGCCGCATTTATGAGTAAGATGCTAAAAGGGGCTTAGCACAACCGAGACAGCGATGGGTTCTCTGCTAGGATAATGTATTGGAGAGAGATTTGTTTGGCTAGCACTGTGGTGGCTTGATCTTTTATGGGATTGTCAAAGTATGCTTAAGCGGGAAGTCTTCCCCTAAAACCCCCTCAAACCTCCTCGGGCTTGGACCCCTCATATAGGGAGTCCACGCCCTTGAACAAGACGGTTTCCGCTCATATTTTTCAATTGACTCCATGATAATGAAAAAATCATCCCTTTCTATTTATTTGTCCTATCATATAGAAAGAAAATGAGACCCCAAAGAAAGAACCCTTCTTTACCACTTTAGGGGGTGGGTGGGTGGGTCTAAGGTTATCGACAAACAAGATTTTTCTTAGCCATTTCATTTCATTTTGTCCAAGTTGCTTCTTTTTTTTGTCTAAATTACTTCCTTTTCTCTATCCTAGTCGGCTCCTTAGGTGGTCATTCATGATTGGCTTAGTTAATCCATTCACTTGCCTGGGGCTTTCCCTGCCCCTTTGAGTAATGTTTTAGTCATTCTCAAACCCCCAACTGCCTCTACTTCGCTTTCCTCTATCGAAGATGAGATTTAATAGCTTTGTCACTCCAGTAATCTATTTGTTAGCCAACAACCTACTCTCATTCGAAAACAACTCTTAAAGAGCCTTCTGCTCTGGCAACTAATAGCTATAGTTATTGGTTTCTGGTCCATAGTAACTAATCTCGAGTATGCCTTTTACTTCCCCTCTTTTTCTTGGGTCTATCACCTTCGATTGCTAATCTCACATGAGCCATGGAAATAAGCACATAGAGAAGGAAAGGGATACTCATTATTGAGTACTTTTTTGTTGGGCCTTATGGAAAGGCTTACCTAACATTATTCACTCACCGCACTAAAAAAACAACTATATTCCAATATTAACTTTTGTAGTCGTTTGAAGCTCCTATCTTAGACCCTTTTCACAAGTAGTTCCACCTTAGGATCCCAGGCAGGTGTTCTTTCTTGTTGAAAGGATGTCCCAATTTCCTTCATCGTTAAGAACAACAGGTTTCTCAAATACAGTGAATAAGGTCAGAGCACAGACATGACTCAGTTGATGCGGCTCATTAAATGCAAACATGGCTTGTGGTGCCTGTGGTAGAGGCCGCAACACAGGACTTATGCACAACCTCCAATTCAAATTCTAGGAAGATTTTTCATTTTCCAAAGAAAGAGTTTTTTTGAGTCTTTCCCAAACCTTTGAAATAACAGACTAAAGCTATTCTTTTATTTTACTGCAAAGTTGACAAGTTCATAGGTAACGGCCAGATCTTTTCTTTCTCTTTCAATAGTATGATGTCACACTTCTAATAACTATACAACAGCCAATTGATGAGGTCTCATTTGACGCATCTTCCGCTTTCATTGGTCACCAATCCAAAAAAATCAAACAAAAAGTAGAAGTAAAATGGAAAAAAGAGGGGCTCAGTTCTAAACTAAGTTTTTTTAGATATAATTTCCTTGTAAGTATTCATATTGATTGATCGGTCTCTCCCCGAATCACTGTATAACAACCTGACCTCAGGTAAGTATTCCCCGGAATGAATCATCGGATAACCTTCCCCCGATGTTGGAGTAGTCAAATTTTCTTTCCTCTTTCTTGTTTCTCACTTGTATGCAAACTTACATGCATGAATGAAATAATTTATCCAAATAAAATAAGCAACGGAACAATTCTCAAATCTAAAACATCAACTTGAAACCTGTATGCAATCTGGATATATGTATGATACAACAATTTAAATAAAACAATGTAGTGGAAGAAATCTCAATAATAAAAATGAAACATCCTGTGTGTAATTCAAAATATGAAAGTCCTGTTCAAAGTCCCCAAAGTATGAAATAAAAGATAGAAATACAATTTACAACAAAAATAGGTGCTTGTCTTGCTTAATAATTACATCAAGATACATTTCAAAACAAAACAATGTTAACCTCCCAGAGATTCTTCATGCAAATCTTTAAAACCTATGAAATCAACGCTTATGACTCCAGTGGGTACCTGAAAATAAAGATTGGGGTGAGCTCGAAAGCCTAGTGGATCATTCCTACACATTACACACATTGTGTAACAACCTGAGCCCACTACGTATTGATATTGTCTCTCCTTAGCCACCATTGATTGGGTGTAGGGTTTTATTCTTAGCAAGACTCAAACCTAAGTCTCCCAAAAGCATTCGGCACAATGAGAAACCCTTGAATGCACATTTAACCTAAAAATCTCCCGAGAGTTAGACCAATGTGGGATATTACAATCCACCCCCTTGGAAGCAATCTCATCCTCGAGATTTATACCTCTGGTACACAAAGAGCGGCTATGATACCATTTGTAACAACCTGGGCCCACTACGTACTGATATTGTCTCCACCTTAGCCACCATTGACTGGATGTAGGGTTTTGCTCTTGGCAAGACTTGAAACAGAGTCTCCCAAAATCGCTCAACACAATGAGACACCCTCAAATGCACATTTAGCCTAGAAATCCCCCTAGAATCGAACGATGTGGGATATTACAATCCCTTTGTAACACTCCAATCCCCCAGAAACAGATTTAAGCTCAACCACAAGGCGAGTTGGGTCCTATGTTACATTTACAAGTACACAAATTGCATCACTTTCTATTATCTCAAGTCTTATCATTTTTCAATGATCACACAACCCAATTATTTAACTTCAAATTTAATAAGATTATTACAATAGAGATAAAAGAAATACTTCAATCCTTATTTATTGAATAAAATAAAGGGATACATGTTTAAAATTCAAATAATAAAAAGGGAGTACATAACTTAAAAATAAAATTTAACGGAAGGCTTAATATATTAAAATTAGGCAACATGCCCTTACATTAGAAAACAATTCTAATTATCCATGGTCTTCATATTTTATTTCCTAAAATATATTAAAGAGAGGGGTGAGCACATAGCCCAGTGAATCATTCATCAAACTACTAATTTACTAATTCAAATCAAAAGTACGTCCTATTTCAATTACTTACAAGCCTTAAGTGTTTCAAACAAT
Organism: Tinospora cordifolia; assembly: GCA_030144865.1. Classification (NCBI taxonomy): domain Eukaryota; kingdom Viridiplantae; phylum Streptophyta; class Magnoliopsida; order Ranunculales; family Menispermaceae; genus Tinospora; species Tinospora cordifolia. The sequence goes on along the minus strand of JAJIYU010009021.1, from coordinate 1,559 downwards.
ATCTTGTTAGGGTTGTATATTTGACAAAAAGGGGTTTTAAACCCTTGATGTTCTTCATTAAAATACTCTTATTCTGGGATGGAATAAAAATTCATCTTGTCACATTCCATTGGAAATAAGGATCACATGTTCACATTCCAAGTATTTTGAAACCTATCCACACTTAGTGATGTTACTCATATACATTAAGTATATGCAAAGAACACCCATAACATCACTTAGACTACTATGATGGTATGTGGTTCTTATCTTCACTTTCTCATATTTAAATTCAAATAACCATCATATTAAATTATAAGATTGATATTAGAATTTAAATAATCAAGAAACATGGAAAACATACATGGTATGTTTGAAAATGCAAAAATAAGCCTAAGCATGGTTTCTAAGCATGTTATGCTATCATATATGAATTAAAACATGCAAACATGCTAAATTAAAAATAAAACTTGATCAAACATGCTTCAAATTGAAATCTAAACATTCTGAAAACTTAAAACAAATATGAATATACTAAAGACTTGAAGTAGTAAAGAAGGAGTTCTAGAAATTCCCTCCACCTTAGTTGCTTATTTGTAGAAAATTCCGCAAAGGTTCCCTTGTTCTATGCACTTCAAGAAAAACTAGCAACTTCAAGAATATAAAAGAAATCTAAAACCCTAGATTCTCTCTAAAAATCACTCAAGAACACAAGAGGGTGAGAAGAGGTTGCCAAGAAGAGGGCTAGAACAAGCTAAGAGGGAAATGCCAACTCTTTACTTTGGGATGAAGAATAAGTGTGCACAAGGGGGGTTTCTATAAATTTTCAAGAACACAAGGGGCCACGATTTTGGCATCTTTAATTAGGGTTTCCTCACATGTGACGGCTAGGGTTATTGCTCATAACACACACATAGAGGTTGGCTAGGGTTTTGTTAAGGATATGATGGTAATCTCTTTACATGGAGTGAACATTTTGGGTTTTAGAAACTTTCTTATTTGTGATTTTTGGTTTCCCCTTCATGTGTGATGGCTAGGGTTTGGTTTTGGCATATTTAATTAGGGTTTCCTCACATGTGATCGCTAAGGCGATTGCTCATAACACACACATAGAGGTTGGCTAGGGTTTTGTTAAGGATATGATGGTAATCTCTTTACATGGAGCCAAAATTGGAGTATTTTAGGTTTTAGAAACTTTCTTCTTTGTGATTTTTGGTTTCCCCTTCATGTGTGATGGCTAGGGTTTGGTGTGTGAGCATGGGTTATTATTTAGATACTTCTAATTTGGATTTCTCACATGTGCACATTCACACACACACATGGACCGATTTGGGGTGTATGGATTATGGGTGCAGATGATCATTTGTTGTTGCACATGAGATTAATTCTTCACGGTTCCTCATAGGCGTGGTATACTTGATCATTTTCAGGACACATAGGATCATTCTACATGATTTCAAATAGGGGAAATGTAACACCCCAACCCCCGTGTCCTCGTTGCATCGGACAGGTCCGCCATTTTCTTTTAGGTGGACCGGACGGCGGGTCGGGCCGGTGTTACATTACGAGCGACACACACT
>JAJIYU010009020.1:0-17417 GCA_030144865.1 Tinospora cordifolia | reverse complement strand
TATTAACCTATATGTGTATTTATACTTTATTTTTATTTATTTATTTTACTAAACCTTAATTTTTTATTTAATTATCAAATTAAGGTTTTATTTGTTTAATTTTCACTATATATCTAATTTATTTTATTTTTCATATGCCAACCCACCATTTGCGCCCAAAATTTCTTAAAATCTTTGAAACTAATTTATTTGACTTATTTTATTTATTTTAAATTTTTTTGACAAAATTCTGGGGTATTACATATTGAAATAGAGTTTCAGGATGGGGGAGAGGAAACTTATCATCTTTAAGAAAGATGTTCAGAGGCTGGTAGTTGATAACCAGCCTAAGTTTTCTTCAAACTTGTTCTGACCTTTTGTTGACATAAAATGCTTCACAAGCCCATAGAGAGTCTGTGGGTTCAATTAATCCTTCATTTTTGAGCTGTGCAATTTCTTGGATAGTTAAGGTTAGTTGAGAAGGAGGCATACCATGGTGAGATGCTTTGGTAGGATTCACACCTTCATTAAGCTTGAAAAGGAGTGAAATAAAGAAGTTGTTGTTGAACCATAATGGATGGCTGCATTTTTGTAAAAAGTTAATATGACTTTCAACTCAACAATGCTGTGAGAGTTTGGTTTCAAGTGCTTGAATATGATGAGAATCAAATATTTGGATTGTTGGAGAGATGGAAGAGATCCATGGGACAAATGCTGAATTTGTTTTTAATCCTTGGGATGTCCATGTGAGCTGTTTAATTTGTTGGAGAATGTCATAACCAATGATGAAGTTCTTTGAAAGAGATAGGGCGCCCAAAATCCGATGCTTGAAGGTAAGCAGTGGGTAAAGTTTGAGTTTCATCGGCTTACTGATTAGGGTAATAGCAAGAGGATTTTTGCCAGCAGTGTTAAAATTTGTTGGTAAGAATTCCACCATTCAAAGGGTAATGTAAAGGGGTGCATCAAAGTAGCAGAGGTTCCTATATCAATCAAAGCTGTTAGTACAATAGGATTATGATAGGGGGAGAGATATATCTAGACCTTGGCATGGGGCAAGTTGAACATCCCATTAAGAGAGGGAGAACTATTCAAAACAAAAGCTTCGGTGCCAGAGACGGCCATTAAGGCTTCAGGGGAGAAGTCATCTTCAAGAGAAAAAAGAAACTCAACATTAGAGACTTCTGTGTCTATGAGTTGGTAGATCATTTAAATAACTATGGCATGCTTCTTTGTCTCCTTAAGGCATTGTTTGGCAAAATGGCCCTTTTGGTTACAGATGAAGCATCCGGTGTTTGTGAACATTCCTCTTGAACCTTTGCGTTTCAACAATCACCACTTAGGATGTTTTTTACAAAACACCCTTTTCTTAGAGAGCCTAGAAGCATTCTTTGGATACAGTATAGTCTTCTTGCAAGAACATGGTTCATAAGGATGACACTTTGTTGGAAAGTTTGGATCATAACATGCTTGAGATAATTTTTTTTCCCATTCGTTGCGCTTGTTGGAAGAATTCATGTTCTGAGCATAATAACTCATAACCTTTGCGAATAAAGGAATATAACTCACCAAGAGTACAATCTTCATACCTTTTTATGATGGTAAGCATAAAAGCCCTGGCTTTGTTCGCAATAGGTCTTGGATATGAGAAGAGACATTTTCTCGTAGTGCACTTGCATACCTTGAGGTTTTAAGGAGCAACATTTGGCTGCCAAAAATTTTTCTAGTGCATGATCAACATATTGATCAACAGGACCAACAAAGGTTGTGTAAAGGATTGCTAAGAATTCAGAGATAGACCGTTTGAGGAAACTAATCTGTTTGTATTCTTGAATAGCAATACACCAATCTCAAAGACTTCCTGAGAAGAGAGTGAGAAGTTTCTCAATAACAATCTTATTAGTCGCGCCTTATTTGAGAAGTTCTACTTGGCACCAAGATAGCATATCATGAAAAAATAATGGCCAATCATCAAAGGGTAAATTGTCAAAATTGGAAGTAGTAAAGGAGCTTAACCCATTTGATTTTTGTGTTCTAGGCTTGGAGGAGGAGTGGACTCCCTGTCATCAAGGGGTTCAACACCTATGTCTATGAATGAAGAGGGGCCTGTTTCACTAGTTTTGGAAGCCACAAGAATGACATCAAATCCGTCAGAGGATGAAAATCGGAGTCTAAGGAAGAGGTTAGGGTAGGAGTGGATCGTTCTGCTTTGTTTGCCATGGAACTAGATGGTTGATCATAGCGGCGTGCCATAAATTCAAGGAATGAGGTGAGAGGATTCTAACAAATGTCTAGCAAAGGCGGGGCTTTTGATGAGGCTAAAAAGTCTAGTTCTATGGGTGGAATGGTCATAATAAGTTTTTCTATGCCTTTGTCTTTTCTCTTTGAAAGAAATGTAGCTAGTGGGGACGCTTAATAATGCTTTGGTGAAGAGGGATTTCGTTCTAGAGCAGGGTTTCAGCTGATTATGAGTTTTATAAGATTTGAAGAAGAGGGAAGGAAAAATAGGTGTAGGTGTCATGGTAAAATGAACAATAGAGGGGAATAAGCAAGAGTTGCCGAAGAAGGGGACAAGGTTTTAATATCTCTAAGCTATTCTTCAAAAGATTTTTGTTCTCTTTCCAGTGGCAAAAACAAAGGAGCAGTGTCAACATAGTAATCAACTGACTTGGCTAAATCTTTTAGTTCCTGATGAATTTGGCAAGCTGAGCATGGATGGCTATGAAAACTTGGTCTTGGGAGTCTTGTTGGTGAAGAATCTGTTGTTGCTTCTGAGCAATGGTTTTGAGAAGATAATTCTGATTAAGGGCATAGTTAGATTGCCGATTCAAAACAACTTTAGAATCAGTAAGAGGCAATAATCTTGGACCATCAGGATTAATGATCTTTGCCTATTTTACTTGATATTAGATTAGACAACCAGTAAAAGGATCCTCAAGTCTGTCGTTAGAGGCGGTAGTTTAGAAGAAGTTGGAGGATCTAATATGATAAAACACTCTTGAGAGGGTTCTTTGTCAAGAAGGATATAATACTGATATTTACCTCATCTTGATTCAATGAAACCAACTGAAGGATCTCCAGTTTCATATCTGGCCTACAGTTTTTGTTGTGATGACTTCTTTTTCTTGGGCCCATGGATTTCATATTGTACATCGAAAGCATAATCTTCACAGTCTGGGTAGTCACAAGTATCCCACAAGATGTGGGAAAGAGGTGGTTGAGGTGTGTTTGCGATTGTAGTAAAATGAATACTTGCAAAAGAAGGTCTAGGTAGAGTCATCATTGGCTCAGGGAAAGTAGTCTCAACAAGGTCATTAGTACGTCTTTTATGAACAGCCTGAGAAGACTGTTGGATGCCATTGATTTGAAATTGAGGTTCATAACTTGTTATCCATTTTTCTAGAAATAGTTGTTGAAGTTGGTCTACACAGAGAGCTCTTGGAAGAAAGGTGTGAGAGGCAACACGTTGGGAGCTAATATCAAGCATCAATCCATTAAGAGAATGTCTTTTATAAGGAACATCAATAGCATGATTTTGGACCCGATATGTTAATTGATAATGGACAGTGGCTACAAGAGTTGTTTAGATCTGAGGGGTACCAGTAATTTGTACTTGGAAGCTCAAAGCAGAGAGAAGATGGGGATAATTGAGTGATACATTAAAATTTGGGTAAAAATTAATGAGCATAATGCTCAAAATTAAAGTGGTGAATAGTACCAATCACAACATCAGCATAGTGAAGCATTCTAGAGTCAAGAAGCACCAGGCAAGAGATTGCTTCGGTTGATTTTCGTCCATGGAAAGTGATAGACATTTGACAGCACCATAGGGGAGGTGACTATAACCATCTTTTCGCCATTAAGAAAGGAGAGGGGTAGGAAGTGTAATAAGATGAAAATGTTCAACTTGGTCTACGGGGACTTAGTGTTCATTGAAGTTTGAGATTTGCACATATTCTTTGATTGAACTTTGGGGAGTTTGTTTCTTGAGGAAGTTCTTGATTTTTCTTTGGAAGTTCTGAGTGGGGATGGAACATGCTGGGGTAGGATTGAGACTAACACAGTTAAGGGTACAAATCCTTAGGTATCAGGAAAATATTCGGCTTCATAGAGACCATCCATTTTTGAGGATGAGCACGATTTTTCGAAAGAGGGGATAGATAATGAAAGGGAAGCATCCATTTTTGTAGGACAAGAAGGTGGCAACCAAAACCAACTCTTTGTTTGCTAAAATGCCTCTAACGCCTTCCTGCGGCTAACATGACTAACCAACAACGTTAAGAGTGGAAAAGGAGAGCTCAGTTTTAACCTTAGCAAAAAGTTGGATCTAGAACACTGGTGTTTAGTCAAAGCTTACTAATTAGAAATAGTCATACTTTGCCTACTGGTCCAAGTAACTAGAAGGTAATGGGCTGGTTGGGGAAGAGTTAGGTGATGTAGTTTGACAAGTCTCAATAAACAGACTCACAAGATTAACCATTATGGTGATCTTGGTTGGTCCATTCTTGGCATGAGATGAATGAGAGATGATTAAATAATTAGAGGTCGGTGCACTCCTCATTGGTGCATATAGGGAGTAGACTCACTCTGTTATCTGGAAGGAGGGAGATGGTGCATGTGTTTTTAAACGATTGTATATAGTTGAAATTGAATGCATGTTCACACATTATATGATGCATATATGTAATAACCAAAATTTTTCCAACACGTACACAAAACAATTAAAAATAAAAATATAAAATAAATGTTTTTATTACATATATTTGATGTAAACTTTGGGTTAAAAAATATAAAATGAAAGTTATGTTTGAGAGAAAATAATAATAATAATAATAATAATAATAATAATCTACGTAGATATGAGGCTCATAAAACAACCTAGCAGTAGAAGCAATAAATATACGAGGTTCACGAAATAGTAGGAATTAAAAGATTAAATAAAAATAAAAATAATATGATGCTTGCGTATGTTTGAAGACACGAGAGGTTCGAAAGAGAAAATGAATGGAATTTATTCTCATGCGTACACGTTGCTTTGCAAATAAAAGACAATACAAAAGAAATAATTGAATAAGTGAAGAAAGGAAGATTGAAAATAAAAAATTTCAATTTTCTTAAGATGAGATTAGTGGAATGAAAAAAAAAATTGACTCAAAGGAAAATCATAATATGCGTAAATGAAGTTGTGGCTAGATTTTACAAGAAAGAAGAAAAAGAAGAATCATAGTCGTGTTTCTGTGATTTGGGCAAGAAGAAGAAGTAGCAATCGTGCTATTGCATTTGATCGTGCAAAGAAGGAGAAGAAAGAAGAAGATTTGCGATGTTGGTGTGTTCAGCACCGACGCACAAAGGAGAAGGATGCATATCTATGTGATTCAGATGATTAGGAGAGGATGAAGATGAAGGTTGTTGTGCTATGAATCGCGAACAGAGAAGAGGAAACATGGCTATTGTGATTTGGTAGACTAAAAAGAAGAGCAGTTGTTGTGGTGCTCGTGTGTGAAGAAGAACACAATTTGCTGGTGCGACTTAGTGCGAGGAAGACACGTTTCTGCTATTGCTACTATGCTGGATGGAGAAGAAGAAAAAAATTAGCAGCTATGTGTGTTGTTGCTGTGTTTGGACAAAAAAGAAGAGGAGGTAGCAGCTAGTGCGATTTGTTCTTGAAGAAAGCAATTGAAGCTATTGTGCATCTTGTTGTTGCAGAACGACGAACGAAACAAAGGGGTTATTGTTGTGTGTGAAGAAGTAGAACAAAGAAGATAACGCAGAGTTGGGCGTGATTCGTAATTTATGGGCACAGAACATGAAACAAAAAGATGATGCTCTAGATTTGGGGTTTTGCACAGAAAAGCTTCAAAAACAAAATTAGAACTTCAGCTGTTTATTTGAGGGACTTTCGAGAAAGTTTTAGAGCATAAAAGAGATTAGATTTGTGAAGAACATGTTGCAAAGGGGGTTTTGATGTTAGGAACACTTCAAAACATGATTTAGGGCATTAATTATCAATTTTGAAGGGGCTTTGAAGGGATTTAACATTCGAAATGTTTCGGGACTTGATCCAAGAGGTGGAATCTTGCTTTGGAAGAGTTTCGAACAAAGAATCAATTGCAGAATAGTATAGAAATCTATTTTCTTCAATTTTGGAATTGTTAATGTTGAATGGATTATTTGAATTATGGGAAATATAAAGAACAAGTTGAAATCTTTAGAAAGCTCCGAAGCAAAAGATAGTGAATTTTCAAGCTTTTAGCAAAAAAGCTTTGAGTTTTAAATCCTTATTTCTTTTTGAACATAATTTTTTGGTGATGCATAAATTATTTGATGGATGTTGGAGTTGATATCAAAGTTCAGGGGGTTATGGAGATTTGGAGATCGGAAATTAAATCTAATTTGAGCTAGATGCAAATAGTAAATGTTGAAATTGTCTTATGTAAGTAGAAAATTATTTAGTTAAGAGTTAAAGAAATTCTTACAGATTTTTAAGATTGAAATTTAATTTATTTAAGTTGAAGAGGATTGGCTTAGAAGTTTCTTATGTGATAATTAGTATTTTGGTGTTTAGTTCAAATTTTTAGATATGGAAACCTTATTGTAATTGGAATGAAATTTATTGATATGAATAAATTTTGTTTGGAAATAAAAGTATTGTATTGAAGAAGATGCTAGAAGGTTTAGTAATCTAAGATCAAAATTATTTCGAGATTAGATATATTTTAAGATCTAACAAGAATGAGGATTTTGAGAAATGTTATATTTAATTAAATAGATATAAGAATCTAAGGGATTCAAGCTTAGAATTATTTTACTTCATTATAGGTAGGTTAATTGAAGCTTAAAGATTTATTATTATTAATGTAAATTGTAGATTAAATATCTAAGATTTGTGAAGTGCGACACGAAGATGCAAGGGATCTATAGCATAAGGTGGGTAGGATTTCCTTGCTCACTTGTATTATTTAGATTTTAATATGAAACATGATTGTTTGGTAGTTTCATGATCTATTATATGCATGTACTAGTTTTTGTTGGCTTGATTGAATTGAATAAAGATACTTCGTGTCGGATTAATCACTTTTAATGCATTTTATGGATTTCATCTCCTTTTTCCATATATCTATGAATGCTATCATTGTGAATAATATGTTGTATGGCATAACTTAATGGATTGAGAACTTAAATGAAGATAAATGATTTTAAGTATACAATATTCGATGCAATGTATGTAGCCACCAAGTGCATTGTAGTATCCTTGCGTTGAACACTGGAGGCGCATCGTAGGTAGTCCCGTTCTGATACTATATTACTCATTTAAGAGTCCTTGGAAATGAATAACGATTGTTTAGTGTTATTTGTTTCTGAGATAGTGGATTCCAAGGGTATGGTTGAGCTTAGCATAACTGAATGCAATAGGTATGGCTATATAGTGTACCTGAACATTTGTGTATGTTATTGATTGATGATTGATTGACGATTGATTAAAGGGCCTCAAGTATGGTTGTGCATTGTACTTGAAACTTAACACAATTAGAGTTGATGTGTTATTGTATATGGTTGGGGACTTGTAGCGTACACCTAGTTGCGAGATACGACTAAGCCTAGTATATCATGGCATTTTGGAACCTCCAAGGATTACTAGGAGAATATCTCCTTCGAACTTAGGTTACAACAAACCAATCTATTATATGAAACGATAAATGCTTTGAAAATGCTTGTATGTTTTGAATCTAATCTTTATAATGCTTCGGATGTTTGGAAATGATCCACTAGGCTTTCAAGCTCACTTACTTTGTCTTTTTCAAGTAGCCGTAGGAGTCATATGCATTGATTTCACAGGCCTTAAAGCTTTGCATGAAGAACCTTTGGGAGGTTAACTTTGTTTTATTTTGAGATGTATTTTGATGTATTTATTAAATAGGTTAGACACCTATTTTGATGTATTCATATTTTTGATCATATATAGGATAGACTGTATGCACAACATTATTCTTCCACAACATTATTCTATTTAAATTGTTGCATCATGCATGCATCTAGACTGTATGCAGGTAGAAAGTAAGAAACAAAGAAAGATGAAATTTGACTACTTCGACTTTGGGAGAAGGTTACCCGATGATTCATTCCGAGGAGTTTGGACCAGAGGCCGGGGTGTTGCAATATATGCTATTTTTATTTCATTTGCAAGTTATTTGAAATTTGTTTTGCCTTGCATGTTTTTATACATATGATGACTATATAACACCATAAGTTAAATTATTCATTGAACTTGTTGTTTGTTGACTTAATGTCCATTATTCTCTCCAGGTTTTGACGGGAAAGGTAAAGAAAAGATGTTGTAATATCATTACTAGTTTTCTTTTAGAGTTGATAGTATGTTGTTAGTTGTAATAATTAGCCAGAGTATTGTATTTAGAGATTTATGTAAACTTGTCATCATCTGAATGTATTACCAAAACAAATTATCGATATTATGTGGATAGATTGTTAATTTGATGATGGAGTATCTTTTTTTTTTATACTGATTGTGATCTATCAAGTGATTTTGAATTGGTGACATGTTATAGTTTTAGAGGAGATTTTATCAATTTTTTTTGAAAATTAGTAATTTGATTAGGAAGGCTTACAACGTTTTTGACATGCTTGGAAATTTTATGTTAGTCATGACATCACTTGAAAAGGGGTCGCGGCAAGTACGATTGGGAGGAAAGTAAGAGTGACTGTGAGGTGTTAGAAGGGGCGTTCGAGTAAATTGGCAACAAATATATGTATAAAGAGAATGGCAGTGGGTCTCTTAATTCACTCTCTTTATCTAATTTCCAAAATGCAAGATTAGAAGGAAATTGAATAGAAGAACAAAAGGAAAATTAAAAGAGAAAATTGATTTTTTGATGGATTCGACATGTAGGAAAACTATTTCTCCTAATTCTTGTTACAAAAATGCTAAGTAAGCCACGTATTATGATCCTAGGGGTATAATTTTTTACTGTAGGCAGTGTTTTATAGTAGTACTCAAAAATGGAGTATTACCCCACCATGAGTAGAACTCAGTAAAAGTTATATCAATACATTCCTAGTGATACTTAGATCATAGATATGTGGTTAGTTTTTATTCATTTATCTTGTAGACACTAAAATAAATACCCAAAGTTGAATAATCTTATGGGAGATTTTTGGGTATGTTAAACCCAATAAAATTTTAATTGGATTTCATAGAAATGTAGAAAACAAAAATCTGTACCTATTGACTCCAAATTCATGAATTTTGGATATCAATTGAAATTTTGATGAATGATTGACCAATTGAATTATTTTCAAAAATTTTAAAAAATAGTAAAAATATAATTGAGAGGTCTATTTATTTTATTTTCTACCATAAAATATTTCATGTGAGCAGGAAATTAATTTTAAAGGTTACAGAGAATATTTGAGTTAATGCGCATCAATACTTGGGGTTTAATGCACATATAAGATTAAATATGAAAAAAATATGTTAGAAATTATTTATAAAAATTAATTGAATTTGATTAGTGCATATTGAATGATTTTGTGATATGATAATTTTGATAAATTGGAACATAAATTTTGGAATGAATATTAAAAATTGATTGGACAGTAATTTTGGTGAGTAATATTTATTTTTGGTATTATGTGAGACATTGATATGATATCAAAACTTCTGATTTTTATTAAATAAGAATTGATGAACATGAAGATATACATTAAATGAAATAATGGATTATATTATTGGATCTACAGTAAATATGGAGAGAGTGATTATCATAATAAAAGTGAGACGTGTTAAACGGAATTAGTTGTTGGTATTTTGTAAGTTTTTCTTTATCTTAGTTATTTTTATGGCATTGTAGATATAAAAATGATTTGAATGTAAACATGCTATTGTTGTAAACATATGTTGCATTTGATTTGGAATTCATGAAATTGTATTTACACGACAACATGTTTTGGATTTGCAAGAGCAGATCTAAAATATAGTATCATTTCAATGGATTGAGCCATGAGAAATAATACTTTTAATGTGATAATTTATGTCGGACTGAGCCATGAGAAGTACTAGACTTTCTCAATGTGATAATCTGTAACACCCCAACCACCTAGAAAGATGTTTAAGCTCAACCACAAGGCGGGTTGGGTCCAATGTTACATTTACAAGTACATAACTTGCATCTCAATTCCTTTATTTAAACACTAATTGAAAACTTTCATGGATATATCATAATGTATTAAATTTCAATTCAATAAAGCTATATAAAGGAATACTTCAAACTTTTTATTTATTCAAAGAAAATAAAGAAGGTTTCATTCCAAAATCAAAACTTGAGTACATAACTATCAAAACTTCAATAAATTTCAGTGGAAGTCTTAAATTCAAAATTTGGGCAACATATCTTTAAAATAGAACTTTCAAAACTTAGAAATAATCTAATATCCATGGCCTTCAAGATTCAAGTCAATTTCCTGAAAAATAAAAAGAAGCGGTGAACACATATTCTAGTGGATCATTCATTAAACAACTAAGTTACTATTTCAAATCAATAACACATCCAAAGCCAAACATTTTTATGCATTAAGTGATTCAAGCAACTTTTTGGTTGTAGTGGACGTTAAGACTGAAAGGGGTTCTACTCCCTTGATGTTCTTAATTTAGATACCCCTCTTTAAGGTGGAAAGACATTTCTTTGTCACTTTTCATTGGATGCCACATACCAAGTATCCTTTAGTTGCGCCTCGCAACCACACATTCCAAGCATGTGTTAAGAACACCCATAGCACCCACACAGGTCACTATGACAGTACGTGGTTCTTATCTTCAATTTCTTATATTTAAGAATCACATAATCATAAAAGAAATTCAAAATGTAAATTTAAGAATTTTAAACAACTAAGAAAGCATGAAAACATTACCTCGCACGCTTAAAATATTGAATTAAATCTTAAACATGAATTCTAAGCATGACATGCTCTCACGAGTGATTAAAACATAAGAACGTGCTAACTAAAATTAAAGTATGATTAAAAATATCAAAACTAAAATAAGACATGCTGAAAATTAGAATTTAAACAAGCATGAACATGCTAGAAATTTAAAATAGCAAAGTAGAAGTTTAAGAAATTTCCTCCACCTTAATCTGAGTTCTTGCTAAATCCGGCAGAGGTTCGCCTAATCAACCACTTTTCAAAATTTAAACCACGAACAAGACTACTTCAACAACTCTCTAAATTACTGAAATAAGAACTTCTCACACAAAAGAGAAAAGAGGATGAGAAGAGGTGCCAAGAAGAGGGCAAGAACAAACAAAGAGGGAAGTGTCAACTCTTTGCTTTGGGATGAGATGAAAGTGAGCAAGGGGAGTTTATATAGATGTTCATGAGAGCATATGGGACGTCCTAGGGCAGCCTTGGGCAGCTTGGGAAGCTTACAAAAATATTGGGCAAGTTTCTATACATAAAGAGGATGGTTTGTATAAAGAGGGCAAGTGTGTTCATGGTTGGCAAGTGGGACCAGTATGGCTTTTTAATTCAAAAGATATGAGTATAATCTTGTTTCCTAACTATGTGTGAATACAAAAGAGGTTTAAATGATATTCTAATTCAAATGGGATGTTTCCTATGTGCTCATGGCAACTTTTCTTTTTTGTTTCCTTGCTTGTTTATCACACAAACACAAAAGGAATACTTTCCCATTTTCTTATTTCTTGGACATCAAGTATGGGTGTACAATATCAAATTTGAGGGGACACCATATAATAGTCAAAGATGCTCATCTTGGTTCTAAGAAACTATCTAAATAGGGTTACTTACATGTGTGCACACACACATGTACGTGGTTGGGCTGATTTTGGCTTAAGTGGGTGTGGGTGTACACAATCAAGTGTGGGTGGCCATGACTTCATGGGTTCACAAAAATCAAATAAAAATTAATATCTCATTATTTACATGGAATTATGATTTATATCCTATAGTTTTAGAATCATATTAACCTAATGCACATTTTAAGGTATGGTTTGGCCTTAGGTGATTTTCGTTCAAAAAATTTCCTTATTTAAGACCCACTAAGGTCGCTAGGCAAATGAAAATTCAAATCTTGGCCAATTGTTTTAATTTTTTGATATTTCATTCATTTTGTTAGTTCGTGCCATTCCATTTTGTTTCGGATCGTTTTGATCCTTCGAAGTACCCTAAATGACAATTCTTCATAATTTGGACCCCTTGAAGGTCGTTTGGCAAATGAAAACTCTAACCTTGACCAATTGTTCTAATTTTTGGATATGTTGTCCCCTTAGTTGGTTCATATCATCTTACTTCATTTCAAGTTATTTTTGGTCCCTAAGGGGCACTAAATGAGAGTTTTGGAACCTGCCAAATTTAACCCTCAAATGAGCCCGGTTTCATTTTACACTCAAATTTTATTTAATAAATGATAAATTTCATTTAATTGAGTACAAGGAATTTAAGATATCAGAACCTACCTTCCTTAGAAAAATTTTGTCCTCAAGATTTGGACATAACTAAGGATTTCTAGTGAACAGGTGTGGGTACTTTGTCTTCATCTCGCTTTCGAGTTTTCAGGTAGTTTCTTCTACCCCATGATGTTTCCATAGTACCTTCATTTACAGGACATCCTTCGTTCGTAGACTCTGTACTTTATGGTCGAGGATTCTGACTATTGTTTCCTCATAAGTAGCATCGTCTTGAATATTCACTTCTTCCCAGTGGATGATGTGCGAAGGTTCAGGTTCATACTTTCTCAACATAGATACATAGAATACGTTATGAGCTGAAGTCATTCGGCTTGGTAGGTCCAACTCATAAGCACACTCCCTGATTCTTCTAAGTATTTCAAAGGGTTCGACAAACCTCGGAGATAACTTTACCTTGAATCCGAACTTCTTGATGCCCTTTTGAGGACTAATTCTCAAAATTACTCTATCCCTAACTTGGAACTCTAATGGTCTTCTCTTCTTGTCAGCATAGATCTTCAGACGACTTGTGCAGTAGTCAGCCTCTTCTGTATTAACTTGACTTGGTTATTCATTTCTTCCACCAAGCTGGTCCAGTTTATACATGATCCTCAGGTTCTGCCCAACAGGTAGGTAATCTGTAGGGCCTTCCATATAGTGCCTCGAATGGAACCATCTTAATACTTGCCTGATAACTATTGTTATAGGCAAACTCTGCCAAGTGTAAGTTTTTGCTCCAATTCTCCTTGAAGTCTAAAACACAAGACCTCAACATATCCTCTAAAATTTGGATAACTCTCTCAGACTGACCATCCGTCAGAGGGTGAAATGATGTACTCATGGTGAGCTTAGTACTCATCTCCTTCTGTAGACTCTACCAGAACTGTGAAGTAAAACAAGAGTCTCTATCAGACACAATAATCTTGGGTACACCATGTAGCCTTACTATTTCCTTCACATATAGTTCTCCCAACTTACTGACTTGGTCTGTGGATCTGATTGGCAGGAAATGAACTACTCTGGTGAGACGATTGACAACCACCCAAACAGTATCTTCTCCTTTCTGGTTCCTAGGCAAACCATTGACAAAATCCATGGCAATGTTATCCTACTTCCATTCAGGGATAGGGAGTGGTTGTAACATTCCAGAGGGTTTTCGATGTTCTGCTTTTACTTGTTGACAAGTTAAGCACTTGGCAACATGCTAAGATTCTGGTACATCTTATCTCCACCTGGATGTATTGTATACTTGGTCTGATGGGCCTCATCCAGTATTTTCTGTTTACTCTAACCATTCTCAGGTACAAAGATCCTCTCCCTGAGCCTTAGGATATTCTCAACATCCAACCTAAAGTTAGGATGCTTACCATGTTCAACTCCCTCTATCAGACCTACAAGCCATTTGTTTTACCTTTGTTCCTCCCTAATTTGATTTAGTAGATTCGGTTGGTAAGACATGCTATAAAGGTAGGCTTGCTTGTCATTCAAGGTTAATCCCAGCCTAAAATCTTCGATTAACTGCTACATCTGGCCCTTTTCTTCCTCCTGGTGGTTAAACTTTCTACTGAAGGCATCAGCCACCACATTGGCCTTCCCCGGATGGTAGTGTAATTGAAAATCATAGTTCTTAAGGAATTCCATCCACCTACGTTGCCTGAGGTTCAACTCTTTCTAGGTGTAGATGTACTTCAAGCTCTTATGATCTGAAAATAGATCGAATTTTTTACCATAAAGATAGTGTCTCCAAATCTTCAGGGCAAATATGATGGCCGCTAATTCTAAGTCACGAGTAGGGTAATTCTTCTCATGGACCTTCAGCTGTTGCGAGGCATAAGCGACTACTCGTTTCTCCTTTATCAACACTACTCCAAGTTTACTAAGTGAGGCATCAGTATAGAGGATATAGGTAACACCATGGGTTGGAGTGACTAGGATGGGAGCCGTAGTCAATCTCTTCTTCAGTTCTTGGAATGATTGTTCTCACTTCTCATTCCAATCAAACTTGACTCCCTTCTTGGTTAGCTTGGTCATAGGTTCTGCCAGTTTGAAAAAATCTTGGATGAACCTTATGTGGTACCCAGCCAGGCCTAAGAAGCTCCTGATCTCTGTAACTATCTTAGGTTGCTTCCAATCCATAACCGATTCCACTTTCTTCAAATCTACAGAGATTCCTTCTGCTAACACTACGTGGCCAAGGAACTTGACCATCTTCATCCAGAACTCACATTTGCTAAACTTGGCATATAATTAATGCCTTCTAAGTGTCTCCAACACTATCTGCAAGTGTTCTAAGTGTTCAGCCTCTGACTTGGAGTAGATTAGGATGTCATCTATGAATACCACCACAAACTGGTAAAGATACTATCTAAACACTCGGTTCATCAAGTCCATGATTGTTGCTGGGGCATTGGTCAAACCAAAGGGCATCACGGTGAACTCGAAGTGTCCATATCTTGTTCTGATGGTCGTCTTGTGTACATCAAACTCCTTGATTCTCGACTGGTGATATCCTGACCTAAGATCAATCTTGGAGAAATGAGTGGTTGCTCTCAATTGATCAAATAAGTTATCAATCCTTGGTAAATGATATTTATTCTTCATCGTAGCTTGGTTCAACTTCCAATAATCAACACAAATTCTCATAGAACCATCATTCTTCTTTATGAATAACACTGGAGCTCCCCAAGGTGATTCACTCGGCCTGATGAACCCTTTCTCTCGGAGCTCGTCGAGTTGTGACTTCAACTTAATAAGTTCTACTGGTGCCATTCTATAAGGATGTATGGCTATAGGGTTGGTTCCAGGGTGAAGTTCAATCTTGAACTTTATCTCCCTAGCACGTGGTAGTCCGGGTAAGTCATCTGGAAACACATCCTCGTACTCACTAACCACTGCTAAGTCTTATATCCTCTTTAGTTCCATAGGTTCTTCTTTAGAGAGTTCCTCAAACTCATTTTTTTCTTTAAGCAGCTCAACGTGGCTATGGTTGGACTCCTCGATAGTTTCCGCATGTCCCCGTTGATTCTATAGGTTTCTCCAGAACGTAGGGTTATGGTCACTCATCTTTTAGGACAATCTATCTGGGCTTGGTACTAGTCCAACCAATCCATCCCCAAGGTTACATCATAGCCATAAAAAGGTAAGGTACATAGATCGACTGTTATGAGTTTATCTTGGAACCTCAGGTCACAACTGCACATTCTTTTTGAAGTCATAGTGGTTCTTATTGGTGTGGACACATTCAATGTTATAGGTAGTGTTTTTTTCACAAGTTGTAACCTATTAGCTAGTTCTACAGAAATAAAGGATTTAGAGGCACCCGAGTCAAACAACAATTTTACGGCAACATTAAACAACAAAAATGTACCTTCCACTATAGGGACTTGGTCTTCCTGAGCCACACAACAAACATTCTGGCCTGGTTCTGCCCACGTCCCTGGTTATGCCCCTGATTAACATTCGGCTATTGTTGCCTCCCTTGAGGACGATCGTTCTGACCTCTTCCCTGTTGTGGCTGTTGCTGAAAAGCTCGAGCCTATGCATTAAGACAATTTCTAACCAAATAACCCTTCTGGTTGCACACAAAACAAAGCCCTTGCTTCCTTGCTTGTTCCCTTAACTCGTTCTTGGCCTCCCCCTGTTTCTGTGTAGGTGGTGCTTTCCCACCATTCTTCCTTTTCTTCTGAACCCCTTGATCATTTTCATTCCCGGGCCTCTTATTCTTCCCCCTCAACCTTTGTTCTAGGTTGAGTTCTTGTTCTTGTGTTAGGGCCTTCTCTACGACATCTTTGTAAGTCTTTAGGCCTAGAGTCTTTACTATCTTTCGGATCTCCATCTTGAGACCTTGTGCGAATCGATTGGCCTTTCTTTTTTCTTCCCTAATTAGATTTGGGGAGAATTTGGCCAGTTCGGTGAACTTCCTCTCATATTCAGCTACAGTCATGTCCCTCTGATTCAGTCGAACAATGTCTTCTTGTAGCTTGTTTAAGGTTGCCTTTGGAAATAATTTTTCATAGAAGATTTCTAAGAAGCTATCCTAGCTCATGTTATCCACATTTGTGTTAGGGTCTATCCTCATCATACGCCACCAACTTGTGGCTGGCCCCTTCAAGTGGTGCGTGGCTAGTGCCACTCGTCGACCCCATTACCTTAAGTACATTGAGAATTTCCTCCATCTCTTGGTACCAGTGGTCCACCGAGATGCAATCAGTAGTCCCATCAAATGAAGGAGGATGGGGTTTCTGTAGCTTTATCAGCATCTTCTTCTATTTCTCATCCTCCAAACCCTCCTGAGACTTCTAACGTTCGGGATCTTGGGCCACAGGTGCTAGCTATTGAACCTGAGCAGGTTCAGGTGCTTGTGGCTAAGGAGCCGCCTGAAGGATTATTTCTAGAAGTGCCCTCAATAGTTGATCCAACACCCTCTGTGACATCTCATTCATCATGGTTTCCATCCGTGCATCCATTCCAGAAGGCAATTCTTGTTCCTGTTTCTCAGTTTCATCAGAGGTGGTGCATTGTAACAACCACTAATTTTAAGTGTTGTAATATCAAAATTTTGACTATAAGAACCGTAGTCAACAAACGTTGACCATAATGAGGAAAGTCATGAATGACAAGAAAGTGTAATAAATTTATTTATTCATTTATTTATTTTGGGCATATTTGAAAAATGTCATATTGATCAATAATATTGTAATAGTATGATAAATAATAAAATTAATTAATAGCACCGGAAATAGTAAAATTATAATTGATATCGTAAACAGTAAAGTTGACTAATAAAATTAATAGCAAAGTTGATTATTGGTAAATTTTATCTCTAGTTAATAACTTTATAAGTAAAAGTAGTTTTAACTACATGACAAATATTCAACCACCACTACATGACAAATATTCAACCACTACCTCTACTATAAATAGGGAGCCTCTCTTCATATTTTTGCACACCAAATCAAAGCA
>JAJIYU010009019.1:0-17381 GCA_030144865.1 Tinospora cordifolia | reverse complement strand
AAAAAAAAAAAGATTATCATATTAATTGTTGTGGTGTCCAGACCAAAATTCTCAAACTTCATGTGTTTCATTATAACAATTTTGCATATGAATTTTCATGGATTCAAGGGTACATGGGATGTCATGCAGCATGCTTGTGAATGTCCACACTTTAATCTCATTGGCATGAGAGTTGGACTTGGATGATGTGACATTGAGAAGGTTAAACAATTAGATTGATGAGTCATGGCTTACTTTTTAAGTTAGTGTAAGTGGCTGTTGCATCAGTTACCACAGTCAAAGGGTTTTTCCTGTGCTCATGCACAACTCAACTAATGTTACTAGGCTTTTCTCTTACTTAGAACACCCTCTTATATAACTCATGTTACAACATATGACACCTAGGTTATTGAACTATCAACCGTTGGTTTGAAAAAGAGATTGTGAGAATGAAGATTTTCATTCCCTTAAGGTAAAAAAGTAGGGAAAAAGAGTGAGCATGAGATAGAAGTGTTGCGAAGCTTGGAGAGGCTTGAAAAATTAATACATAAGTGCTATGTAAGTATTTCTTAACCCCTCTTTGTCTACATTTGCAAATATGTTGAAATGAGACTAAAACATGAATATGTGGTTTATGATAGAAACCTTAATGTCCACTCATATTGGGGAACGTTTCATGGAGACCATAAACCATGCTATACTGAGATCAAAACCCCTTTAAGTTGTGGATTTTTCCATGATCACAATGCCTCAAGAATGTCGTGAATCTATGATTTATAGCCCCATAATTGAGTTCGCTAAGTTGAGTAGCCACATACTCATATTTGGGTCTTAGAGAGTTGGTGACCACCCCACTTGGACCTTTTTTTTCTTATACTAACAGTGTGAGTGTTACATTTTGACCCCCATACTTTTAGAATGTATCTAACGTTTTCTTTGAAATGCTACAAGAAAAATGAAAAATGGTGATCCAAATGGTGAGAATCAAGTCTGCAAAATTAGTCATTATTGTGCAAGTGCTATTACTGTTGAACCTTGACCAATGAAGGAAAATAAAATAGTTGACCTCAAAGCCTTTGGAGATGGGCAACCAAATGGACATGGTCATGTAAAGCACTAAAAGATGAATGAAATGAGTCATAGAATGAGCAAAACCGACACCAAGAAGGCCTCAAAAATGTGCTTAGAAGATATTACCATGGTAAGCGACTACAGTAAAGTTGATTTTGATACATGGTAATGCATTGTTTAATATTTTCATTTGATAGCTTTATAGGCAAAAGATTTATGTAGACAAGAGAAGAAGGCTTCTAGAATTCCAGGTTGGTGATAAAGTATTCCTAAGGATCAGCCCTCAGAAAGGGACCAAGCGTTTTGGGGTCAAAGGGAAGTTATCACCTAGGTTCATCGATCCGTTCGAGATACTTAGATGGGTTGGTGAATGTGCGTATAAACTGGAATTGCCTAATAGAATGTCCTCAATCCATAACGTATTCCATGAATCAATGCTAAAGAAGTATGAACTAGATCCTATCCACATCATATATTGGGAAGAGGTCAACTTTCAAGAAAATGAGACTTACGAAAAGCCAATGATTAGAATACTGGATCGTGAGGTACAGAGTCTCAAAATTAAGGACATTCCTCTGGTCAAGATTCTGTAGAGACATCATGATTTAGAAGAGGCAACCTGAGAATTGGAAAGCAAAATATATAAGAAGTATCCAGACCTTTTCACCAGATGCAACTAACAAGACGACATCGTATAGGTAACTTACTTCTTTAATTTCAAGGGAGAAATTCCTTTAAGGGGGTAGATTGTAATACCCCAAAAATTTTTGTAACACCCTAGTTCTTGGTCCTTCGTTTCTATCACATTAGGTTACTCATGCAGAAACACACCCATAAATCATTAAAACATAACCTCGAGACACAACACGTGTCAACTGCCAAAATTCGGGACACATGTAAACATCTATTAATCTCATGAACACACCACGAGATGTCAATAGGAGTTAAAACATGATCAATTTCATCAAAACTCATGAATTAAACTGAATAGAACTAAATATAAAGTGTTCAAGTAATAGTCTAAAAACAGGCACAATACCAATTTGTAAAATCACTACCACAAAGATAATAAAAAAAAGGTTATCTGCCCAGTTCGACTAATGTTCATAAACAAAAATAAAGCAAGTCAAATCACATCCTCTCCAGCGAAGTCTATGAATATCTAAATAACACTCAGTCGTACTGTAACTTAAACTTCCTCAAAGATAACCTAAAATGAAAATATGGGATGAGCTCAAGAGCCTAATGGATCAGACATAGTATATCCATCATATTATTCAAGTCAAATAATCAAACATGCAAACACTTGACATACATTAAGCATTTCAAACATTCGGTTGTCCAACAGTTGTTAATCACACCGAAAGATTAACTCTCGATGTACTCTCATCATTACCAATTCAGAGGAGACTAGGAATATGCACATAAATGCCAAATTCTACTGGGGTATAGGGTCACACCCATCACCCAACCCGAGAACTAGGGACCCCCTCATCGTTCCATCACCAAGAACTAGGGTCTCACACATCATTCTATCATTGGAAACCATAGACTAACCATCGTTCCAATCGTGAGAACGCCCACAGTGATCCCTTGTGAACCACTATGTAAGTACGTGGTCCGAATCTTAATATAACTTTACTTAAAATGTCATCAGCATCTCATACTAGCAAGAATATCATTTCATCAAATACAATACATCATGGTTCAAGTACTTTAATCATGTTGATCCTTTCATGACAGTTAAAATTAAATAATATGCATCTTATGATATCAAAGCATGTTAGCATCAATATAGGTATGTAAACACGTTATCACAATAATCATGCAATCATACATCATTCAAATTATATCCTACAATGCGTCTAGGCATTTAAGTAATCATGTTCAACATTTACTCAAATAAGACTAGGAAGCAAGGTAATCATCTCCAACTATTGTTTCGGTCCTTGCGTTCTAACTTCCGCTTTGATGGTTTGGAATCCTTAACCTTTAAGAATTATAAACCATTTCTCACCATATGTTATTTTTTCCAAACATCTTAGAATGATAACATAATGATTTCTAAGTCAAATGGGTGAATTGTGTGTAGGATAGGGCAAAATGACTACTATATGGTGTCCAGTAGCCTCTCGGCACTGCGGCATAAGGACGGTTTGGGGTGGTCAAAGTCTCTGTACACAAAAAATTTGAAAAACGGAATGGTCATCGTGTTACCATGGTAACGCGAGGTTGTTCTCGCATTGCAGTGTGCTACAATATGCACTACTGCAATATTCATGAAGTATTTCGAAAAATTGCATTCGGTGATCATTTCCCATTTCCCTCATGACTAAGACTTCGATATATTAAATTTAGCTTTAAAAGATAAGTATTTAGCAGGTAAAATTGATTTATACCTCTCTGTTAATCGTCTGTCCTCTATTAGTTTCTAGAAGGCATTTGGGAGCTTCAATGTTCTGTTACGTAGCCGAGATTGAGACAATGGTTAGAAGTCATTGTAGTTAAATATATTCAGGATAAAATGAGTTACTAAACTTGTATAACTATTTGAGTGTCATTTCTTACCTCACAACCTTACAACTCGCTCTAATCAATATCCCGTAATGTATTCCGCACGCAATTTTCTTCCTATCAAAGTTCGTAGGATTGATAACTCTAGTTCAGAATAAGCATGGGAAGGATGAAATCAACAATAGCGGCTAGGCTTTTGCTGTGCGATTAGGGTTTGTGAGCGATGTAGAATGAAGTGTTTAGGTTTTCTTGCGCGGTACCTCTACAATATATAGATAACTCACAACCAGAACTTCCATTTCTAGTCTTCAATCGCAATACCGCAGGCTTTGGTGCCAACATTGCGATCTTGGTACTATTCCTTATTGTAGGACCGTGATCCAGAATCGCGATACCAGATCCATAAAAAAATTGACTTTTTAATTGCATGACCGCAGTTCTGATTTGGGGACCATGGTTCTCACGCATAATTTTTTTTAACTTTGGGTTATTATAATCTACCCCCATAAAAGAATTTCGCCTTCGAAATTTAAAATGATCACATACTTATACAATGCTCTCTGATAAGCTACTCCTGGTGAAGAGGTCTGGGTACTTCTTTTACATTTTGGTCTTTAACTCCTAGGTAACCTCTTCCAGGTCATGGTGTTTCCATAGAACTTTGACTAGAGAAATGTCTTTAGTTCTGAGACTTTGCACCTTACAATCTAATATCCTGATCTCTAGTTCTTTGTAAGTAGCATAGTTTCGGATGTTGACTTCCTCCCAATGTATGATGTCAAAGGGTTCTGATTCATACTTCTATACCATCGATGCATGGAATATGTTGTGGATTGAGGGCATTCTGTTTGGTAAATCCAACTCATAGGCACACTCACCAACCCATCTAAGTATCTTGAATAGATCGATGAACCTTGGTAATATTTTCCCTTTGATCCCACAACGTTTAATCCCCTTTTAAGGGCTGATCCTCAAGAATACTCTATCATAATCTTGGAATTCTAGAGGCCTTCTCCTTTTGTCCACATAGCTCTTTTGTCTGCTCTAAGTCGTGGTCGGCCTCTTCTAAATCTGTTTCACTTGTTCATTCATCTCTTATACTAGGTCCGGCCCTGTGAGCGCATAATCCTCAAAGTTTGCCCAATATGATGGAGATTTACAAGGTTTGCCATAGAGAGCTTCATAAGGAGCCATCCGTATACTCATCTAATAACTATTATTATAGGTGAACTCTGTTAAGTGCAAATATTTGCTCTAATTGCCTTTGAAGTCAAGAACACAAGCTCTCAACATGTCCTCCAGAATCTGTATTACTCTCTCAGATTGCCCATCTGTCTAAGGATGGAAATTAGTGCTCATGGTGAGTTTACTGCCTAGCTCTTTTTGTAGGCTTTGCCAATACCAAGATGTGAATCTAAAATCTCTTTTTGACACAATGGTCTTGGGTACACCATGTAACCTTATTATTTCTTTAACATATAGTTTTCCCAATTTTCCAATTGTATCTGTAGATCATATACAATTGGAAACCCTGTCAGGGTGAGCTACCTTTGTGAGACAATTTACAATCACCTATACTGTGTCGTGACCCCTTCTCAGGTGACGTCACAATCGGTACAGAATTCCCAAACATATTAGAACCCTGACATGTTAGGAAACCCTGTAAGCCTTCGCAACCAAATCACTCAATTATTCTAGAAAATTTTGATAGAGTCTCCTCTAAAAATACAACATGTCACCAAATTCAAATTACCTAATAATCACAATCAATATAAACAAAAACATATATTTCTTTATAAAATTAATCATACATTCACACTATTCATAATTTGTCTTGACATCACATCCGGAAGATAATACCTCTATATACATATCAAAATCTAGAAATCTAGCTAATTATCACAATTACAACACACTATTAACTTCAAAAGAAACTAATGATGATATCACATCTTCCCTTTTCCTTTCCTGTCAGAACCTAGAGAAAATGATTGAAAGTAGAGTGAGCAAACAACAAGCTTAGTAAATAATTTAACTTATGACATTATACAACCATCATACGCATAAAACCATGCAAGGCAAAAACAAATTTAAATCACTGGTAAATGAGATAAAAATAATATACATGCATCATGTAATGTGTGAACATCCATTCAATTTCAATAACATGCAATCTTTATAAAAACATGAGCCATCTCCCTCCTTCCAGTTAACAAAGTGAATCTGTTCCTCATCGCATAAATGAAGAGTGCACCGGACCTCTCGTTATCTAATTATCTATCCACTCCTATCTCATTCATCTTATGTTTGGAATGTACCAACTAGGATTACCACAACAGTCAATCTTGTGAGTCTGTTCCTGGATACTATGACCAATAAAAATGATATCATGTCAATAACCTACTTAGGTATGTAATTGACATGCTACGATGCATCAAAACCATTTCATGGGATTCAAATAAGCATGAAATGCAATATATCGGTCTATTTAAATAAAATCATACATTTTAATATAATACCAATGTCAAATATAACGTCATAAGTAAAGATTACTCACAAAATTACTGTCTAACCCGTTTATAAAATCCAATAACGATTTGTCTCTACAGCACCAATAAAATTGTGTCATCACAAATCATTTTACATATATCAAATCAATTTCAACTCATTTGAGTTTATTTTATAAATCATTCTCAACTTATTTAGAACTTATATTTAACCCAATATCTACATTTGGTCTCATATATTGGTGCACAATAACCTATATATGCTCAATGATCTTTAAGATTATTTTTTTGCTCATATAATATATTTTTATAGCAAAAAATATTAAAAATGGACTTCCCAAATATATTTCTTTTTTTTTTCAAATTTTGATAAATAGCCCAATTGGTCAAACATTCACCAAAAATTCAATTGATATCCAAAATTCACGAATTTGGTGTCGATGGATATGTATTTTCATTCTCTACATTCCTATGTGTTTCAATCAAAGTTTTATTGGGGTTTAACATACCTAAAAACTCATCCAAATGTTATTCAATTTTGGATGTTTATTTTGGTATATATAAGACAAATGAATGAAATCTAACTACATATCTGAAATCTACGTATCACCAAGAATATTTTGGTATAATTTTTATTGAGTTGTACTCATTGTGAGAAAATATGTCATTTTTGGGTACTACTATAAAACACCCCCTAAAGGTAAAGTTACACTCTAATATCGTAGTACGCGGCTTATTTAGCATTCCTATAACAAGAATTGAGAAAAATCACTTACCTACAAGTCAAATCCATTAAAATATCAGCTTTTCCCCTTTTGTTTTTGTTTCTTTTTGTTCTCGTTCTGCAATTGGAATTGGAAAATAAAAGAAACCTGAAGGAATTACATGTATAAATATATAATATAATATATATTTTGTTGTTGCATATAAGTATAAATTCATCCTTAATCCACCCTTTACCCCATATGCACACCACTTATATATTAGATATTATACATATCATCACATACCCATGTTTATATAATACAAACAATTTATATATTTCAACACCTCCATTACTTATATACATGTAATGTATTTCAATATTTCTTTTCCCTTTATTTTTTTTATTTTCATTTTTTATGTATAACACAATTATTTTTATTAAATAAATAATTTAATTTCTTAATTTGTACATGTAATGTATACTTTCAATACAAGTGTGTAATTTACACATATGTACACATGTAGTCTGTATAATTACGTGTATTTATATACATTTACTTTTATTTAAATTAATTTACATGTTAAATTAAAATATGGAGTGTTACATACAGTGTCTTCACCCTTCTGGTTTTTGGGAAGGCCGCTTACGAAATCCATTACAATATTATCTCACTTTCATTCTGGTATCGGAAGTGGTTATAACATCTCTGAGGGCTTTTTGTGTTCGGCGTTCACCTGCTAACAGGTCAGACATTTAGAGACATACTTGGCTATGTCCATTTTTATATCTTTCCACCAATAAGTCTTCTTGAGTTTCTAGTACATCTTATTACCTCCTGGATGTGTCGTATACCTAGTCTGATGGGCCTCATCCTGTATAGTTCTACTTTGCCCACTCTCTGGTACGCAGATTATGTCTCCAAGTCTCCATGTACCTTCAGCGTCAATCCTAAAATCGATGTGTTTGTCTTGCTTGACACTTTTCGTTAGGTCCACAATCCACTTATCATGTTTTGTTCATCTCTAATCTATTCCAAGAGATTTGGTTGACAGACAATTGCACATAGGTAAGCTTGCTTGCCATTGGATGTTACACTCAGGTTGTAGTCACTAATGAGTTGATATATTTGCCCTTTCTCCTCATTCTTCTTATCAAACTTTCTACTAAGGGCATCGGCCATAATGTTTGCCTTTCCTGGATGGTAGTGTAGCTAGAAGTCATAGTCTTCTAGGAACTCCATCTATCTTTACTGTCTCAGATTCAATTTCTTCTAAGTATAAATGTACTTCAAGCTCTTATGATTAGAAAATAAATCGAAACTCTCCCCATAGAGATAATACCTCCAAATCTTCAATGTAAAAATGATTGCTACTAACTCTTTGTTATGTGTGGGATAGTTTTGTTCATGGGTCTTCAACTGACATGATCCATAAGCTATTACCTTTTGTAACTCCCCAAGCCCACCATGATGATGTTGTCCCCACCTTAGGCACCATTGACTAGGTCTAGGGTTTTGTCCTTGGCGAGACTCAATATAGAGTGTTTCATCACTCATCTCTTTTGACTTTCAATACAATATGGATTCTTTAGTTAGCAAATTATACTCTACTTTAAGGTCTAATTTGAAAAACTTGATCTCCTATTTTACTAAATGTCTTATTCGTTTATATACTTTAGTAACTACACTTATATTATCAAATGAGTAAGCAATTCTTTTAAGCCAATGATATTGAATGTGAGTGATCTATGCACGATTAGGATAAAACTTGAATAAAGTTAAATGCAGGTTCAAACTAAATGATGTTGAAGAAGAATCAAAGAGCAAGTTGTGGTTCTCAATGGCATTAAAACTAAATATCATTCTTACTTACCAACTTCATATTATTTGTTAAAGATGTTTAAATAGATTTTGTACTTTGAGGATGAGGAGAATGGTTTTGTAACCATTAATGAATATGAAATAAATGTTCGCTTAGCATTTTCAAAGTAGCAACACATCCAAAGTAGCAAACATTGCCATATGATTTACTATTGTTGCTGTAACAATGTGTTGGTACCTACCTTTGCATGGAATTTTCTAGCCATGTGGCCTATCATTTGACATGTGGCAACCATGAGTAGATAAGTGGCCATACGTGTTGCCACCTCATGATATTTTCTGTAACAATCGCAAGGCGTTAGACAACCAATACTATCCATATTTAGCCACCCAAAGGTGTGGGGTTTTTCAGAAGGCCTTGGATAGCTTGAAGACAATGCCACACATATATTAGCCCAGACTCGCTCTACCATACAGCCCATGTGAGATATATGAGCATCATCAAAATTTAACATATTAGCATCAATTTTCTTAGTTGAATGTCATTTCACACTACAAGAAATTGATGATACAACAACGTAAATTCTACAATGTGCAACAACGACCATTTTAATAGAAGGCGTACAACAACATTCATAAAATTTTTGTTGTAAAATTGCTTATGTAAACTGTGTACGACAACGTTCACCATGGGAATGTTGTTAATGCCATTACAACGAGCATACGAACGTTGTTTTATATTGTTACATCAATCGTAGTTGCTCGTTGTCGAATGACATATTCTACAACGTTCGTTAGTCGACTGTTGTTAAAAAAACGTAAGTTATTACAACATATATGCGTAAACATTGTCTATAGCCATCTATAACAATGTTTATTTTACCGCTATAAACGTATTACGTTATATATATACATACGTTACTCATATGTTATACCTATATAATACCACTAATGCGTGAATACTGGTATAACCCGTGAATGGTGGTATAATGTAGGCATAACGATCGAATAATGTGCGTATAAAGATATAGGGAAAACGATAGAATAATGCGTGAATAATGGTATAACCCGTGAATAGTGGTCTAATGCAGGTATAATGCTAGAATAAGGCATGTACAAAAATGTTGGGATATTGATCGAATTGCGTGAATAATATATTAGGTATATATAACACATGAAATGTTGTATAATGTAGAAATAAATATTGAATAATATACGTATAAAAATGTAGGGATATCAATTGAATATTGCGTGAATAATATATATGGTATATACAACACGTGAAATATTGTATAATTTAAGAATAAATATTAAATAATACACATATAAAAATCTAGCGATTACAATCAAATAATTAATTCGTGAATAGTGGTACAATGTAGATATAATGCTAGAATAATGTACGTATAAAAATATAGGGTATCGATCGAATATTGCGTGAATAATATATATGGTATATATAACACGTGAAATGTGGTATAATGTTGGAATAAATATTGAATAATACATGCATAAAAATCTAGCGATAACAATCGAATAATTAATTCGTGAATAATGGTATATATATATATATATTTATATAATCAGTAAAATGTAGTACAATGTAGGGATAAATATCAAATAATGTATGTATAAAAATCTAGCGATAACGTTCAAATAATGCGTAAATAATGGTATAAATAACCAATGAAATATTGTATAATTAAGGGATAAAGATCGAATAATGACCGTATAAAAATCTAACAGTAACGATCGAAAAATGCGTGAATAATAGTATATATATAACCCGTGAAATGTGATATTATTCAGGGATAAAAATTGAATAATGTGCGTATAAATGTATAGCGATAACGATCGAACAATGCGTATATGATATATATATAACCCGTAAAATGCGGTATAATATAGGGATAAAGATTGAATAATGTGTATATAAAAATCTAGCGATAACGATAGAATAATGCGTGAGTAATAGTATGAATAAGTCGTGAAATGTGGTATAATGTAGGGATAAAGATTGAATAAAATCAGTATAATAACCTGTGAATAATAACCCGTGAAATGTGATATAATGCGTGAATAATGGTATGAACAACCCGTTAATTAATCACTTGTATCATTTTCGAATAAAATTAGTATAATAAAGTTCACATATAAATAACATTATTCATAGATTAGTCAAAAATAAAACAATCTGCCCTAGAAGACAAAATAAAATGACAAAATTCAAATGAAAAATAGTTGAGATTGTTACAAACGAATCATAATCGTGTTCAAATTGTATATATCTGAAATATCAAAAATGGTATTACACATTGTCCTTGAAAAACTATGATGCAAGATAGACAGCCTAGCTTCTTCCATTCTTCACTTGTTTAAGACCCACTATGATTGGATCATACTGTCAACACTGAATCGACCTGATCTTTCATCGTCACTCTTAGTGCCTTCATTTTGCTTCATTCTACCATGTAAGTGCATATTAAGAGCCACCATTTTTCTATTGCTCACCACATCAAAATCATGTGAAATTTCCTTTTCGGTGGCAAAACATTTAACAAAATAAAGCATAAACATTCCACAATCACACTCATCTTGCTCTGGTAGATTATCAACCAGTTGCACCTTGAATGACTCTTTCCCAGGTCTGTCCTTTTAGTCAACTTTCGATTCGTAAAATCCAATCATCTCCAGATAAAAAGGAAAAAATGGTGAAATAAGCTTGAATTGCCTCCATTGACGCAGCATCAACAATAGGAATACACAGGGAATTTAAACATATATGCAACCCTCGTGAATACTGATGCAACCTAGTATCCAGTGGAACGCAACCACAACATTAATAGGAAAATGACGTAGTCAACATCAGACCACGGAGTGTTGTAGTACATGTAGTGCCCTAGCATATACTCCATAATTACCATCTCATCCCCTAACACAGATGCATCCTTCTCTTTTTCGAATCTACCATAAACAGACTACAACTTTTGATTGAAAAAGTTGTCTATCGTTGTATACTTCATCTTAATCAATTCGTCATACTTACTTTTCTCACGCAAGAAATAGAACATCACATCTACATGCTGCCAATACAAAATTTCTAAATTAAAATAAAAGATTTGGGTCATGAATAAAAATTGTATAAACATGAAACATTCAAAATATAATAAGTATGTTGTTTGAATAACATCTCATTATACTGAAATAATAAACATAACAGAGTTTAAGAACACGTTATATAGATTATATTGGTGCCATATCAGTATAATATGTATACAAAACAACATAACATAGTTTAAGAACATGGAATATATAGGTGAAATTGGTATCATATCAGTATAATATGTGTATACAGTCATTGCAAAGTATCCAAAACCCTATATTTTGGTATCATGTTGGTATATTATCAATATATTATTTGTAAGCAATAATATCAAGAGCAAAAAATTAAACTTACAGAAGAAGAGATAGGCTGGCCTGGGGGTGATCAATGTGTAAAACCATTCCTTATCAGTGATATCAGCGATTGAAAAATCAAAAACTGGATTTAGATTGTTCTCACGATCATGGTATACTTTATTTGACCTAAATAATGTGACAGATGTTAATATCAATGTATTATAAATAACAACAATATTCGGAATGCAAACTTGATCTATAGGAAAACTTACTTTGAGCACTTCAGCCGACCCTTTTGAATCCACTCATCAAACTCAACTACAATACTGCTGTCTATATCTTCAAGCAGACATATGTCTAAGGAACATAGTCGTCCCTTCACAATCTCCTTTCCTTTATGTTTATCTCTAACAGAACGCCTCCCCTTTTTATTAACTGTAGGAGGTGGAAGAAGTGGAGTGTGATCTTCAATAGAGACGGCTGAGGTCGCAACATTGACGGCTGACTCAACAATTTCATCAATCGTGGTTTCTCGTTCACATTCAACAGGTGCATGATCTTTCGATTCATCCTTGTCAACAACCTGGGTCAGTGAAATTAAACGAGAAATGTCTTAAAAGCAAATAAATTAAGGACAGTTAGATTCATAAAAACTACAAAAGCATAATCTTAAATTAAGAAAAGAATTGTATTCGTGATCTTACCAGGGTTAATGATTTTTTCTTCCTTTTTTCACCTTCAGTTATTGTTGAGTTGGCCTTTAACACGAAAATGTATAATATTAATGGATAATGAAAATAAATGTAAATGACAAATCACAATACAAATAAAGTATTCAAAATTACCTTCCTTTTTTTGTCGGTGTCACTAACAATCTCTTGCAATGCCGTCAAAATCTGGCTTGCAGCGTCAACATCTGTACATTTTTCCTTACTAGCAGATTCTTCTTTACAGTCTTCTGCTTTATTTACATTATCTTCCTACATGAAAAATGAAAAACTTAGTGAGCCAAATGAATGTATAGAGTTTGTATAACATCAATATACACAAGTAAACAATAGATTACAACAAGCATACAGTGTATAATATATTATACTCATGGTATAATGTAGGTATATAAATGGTATACTACTATCATATCATTACTATACTACAATGAAAGTCTGAAAGAATTCATTGGTTTTGAAGCTTGGAACATTTACCTTCTGCAATAGGGATTTTAGATAATTAATTTCTTTAGAAATCTTATCAAAACCCTATTTCAACATTATTTTGATCTCGTTACAACAATTGCACCGCCTTCTAGGTATACTCATTGTTGCGGCAGCCTTATTTACATGAATATTACCACTAATAGTTTTATTTACAGGAGACGACAAAAAAAAAAAATTGGGGGATCAACAAAAACATCGTAATTTAGAAATTGATGTTCGTCCCCATCTTGTTCTACAATCAAGCCATCCATGTATTGCTGCAGTAGCTCATTGGAGCTTGCTACAAAACTTTTGAACTAAAAAAAGCCAAATATGACATCATAAGAAATTTGACAACAAAGAATAGTTCAATTATAATATAAATATTGTGTATCTATAATATATGATCAAATACATGAAAAATTACCTTATTAACAGATAAATTGCTCAGCACCTTCTCCATGTTCTTGAAATTGGGCATGCCAATGCAAGTCCAGTTTAGTATACGAGAAAATCCATTGATATATCGATTGGCAAACAAACCATCAGTATCAACAAAACGCTCATAAAACCAAACTTGTAATGCGATTGGGAACCCAAGAAACCTATACATGATCGGGTATTTGCCCCTCCCAGCTCCTAGTTGGATTGCATTCCCTACAAAATTACCCTTCATGGATTCTATTGTTGTGTTAAAAAGAGCCCTGCCCCAGGGATAATCCATATATTCATCCGTTTGTACAAGTTCAAAATTAACTTTATTTACCAACTTTTCCATTTTATTAGGAAACAAAAAACAATTAATGAAGAACAAAACTGCAATCTTCATAGCATTATCATCATTCTCCCATACCCTATTTGTAAATGCGTAAACTACACTTCTTATTTATACGAGCCACTCCCTTAAAGTATTTATCCTTCAAAATTTTACCCAAAACTAGTTGTAATGTTTCTGGTTTTTTCGGTGCATTTCAAACCCATTAGCATTGCAAATTCAACTATGGAGAATTTTGCAATAATGTTATTGAAATTGAAGACTAGAATAGATTCATCTTCTTGAACAACCTCTATCAAAAATATGTTATGAACAATCTGAAGTTGCCAAAGCAACTGCTTCATATCAAGAAAGTGGCCAAAACAAGTCTCCCGAAACTTGAGCAGGTGGTAATTTGTCAGAGTGAAAATCAACATGTTGCATGCGTTCAAGTTAGTCAAGCACCAAACCTTAGCTGAGTATCTATCTTTAGGTTTAACAATATAATGATATTCTTGTAAGTGTATAATACCAGAATAACATGTTAAAAAGTTTATACTAACAAAATAAAAAGGTGTATAATAGCAGAATAATCATTCCAATGAATATAACATCATTATACATCTTTATATCAAAATAAATATTATAATAGTATAACATATTTATACTCTATTATCATAATTCAAAGAAAGATGAATAGATCACATAACTATTCACTATCACATTCAGACGAATACGAATACAAGATTCAGAAGAGTGAGATTTACCTAGTTCTCAGCATTTACATTCGTCCTGTTGGTAGAGGATGAATACTCGTTCTTCATTGTAACAGTAGAAATCGCAAGTAAATGAATAATTGAATCGAAGAAGACAGAGAGATTAGGATACAAAAATGGAAACAACCTGAATCGAAAGCTGAATAATAAGGATGTGATTTGCGCGCATGTATACACACAAACACACACACACACATATATATGTATGTATGTATGTATGTATGTATGTATGTATGTATGGTAATTCTGAATGAATAATAAGGGTATAACATAAAAATAATACATGTATAATATTTGAATAACGGGAAAATATGCATGAATAGTGGTATAATGTGAGGATAATATCTGAATAATTCATGTTTAAGAGTTGTTCGGTCGTTTGGCCAAAAAATTCATGATGAATAATGCGATGATAAACGAATAATGCGTATATATATATATATATATATATATATATATATATATATATAATTTTGACTGAATAATGCGGGTATAACAAAAGAATAATTCATGTATAATGTGCGTGAATAGAGGTATAATGTGAGAATAATTTCATACAATTATTTATATAATTGATTACATATATAAATAATATGGCATATATATATATACCATGTTATTTGTATATCATGCATAAATAATTACATGTATATATATATACACCATGTTATTGTATATTATATATATACACCGTGTTATTTGTATATCATGCATAAATAATTACACGTATATATACACCATGTTATTTGTGTATATATATATATATATAAGTAGTGGGATAATGTTAAAATAACAATTGAATAATGGAAGTATAAAATTGTTGTTCCTCTATTTCTGCTTGTTGTTCCTCTGTTTATACTTCCATTATTCGATTGTTATTTGTATATCATGCATAAATAATTATACGTATATATACACCATCTTATTGTGTGTGTGTGTGTGTGTATATATATATATATATAAACAATTGTATCAATAATTGTATCAATAATTATATCAATAATTGTATGTATAACAATTATATATATATAGATATTTGTATGTCGCATTATTTACATATATAAGCAATTATTTAAGTAATTGCATGTATAAATAATTATATGTAAAAGTACTAAATTATTAATTTTAAATGATAAAGCTAAATTTTTAATAAATAAATGGACTAAAGTCAAAAAATTAAATTTAAGTCTAAATTCGCTTTAATGTAAAAAGTTTCTATTATATATAGCATAGATAAATATATTAAATGCATTGAAAGAATGTTCATGTATTATTTTACTTATTTTCAATTGTTATTTGAGATTTTAACAAAACAAAATCATTTGACATTATCACAGAAAAAATATGATAGAACCATATATGCATTAATAATAATAATAATTTCACTAACTATATATGCATTAATAATAATAATAATAATAATAATAATAATAATAATAATAATAAACCATACAGCTGTGTAACAGAAACAATTGGAACAACTTTGAGAAAACTCACTCTTGAACTATTCTAAGCACGTCCCTGAGGTAAAAATCCATCATTCTACTCCTTATCATGAGTATTCAAGTGACCAAGTGGTAGAAACCAGAAATTGAAATGTTTAATGTGTTTTATAAGTCATTTTCGTTAACTGTTAGACTTACTATTGCAACAGTGCCGACAAAAACAGTTTGAGACCGAATTTGGAGCCATATTTGGGACACCTAAATGCACCCATTCGGATTGAAGTCAGATGCATTTTAGACCTCATAGTAGAGACTCCAAAAGGGTATAAAGACTGGACCTTGAACCTTTATGTGTATGGTTTGCTACACTTACTAGTATGCCATGATTGTTAGGGTGTTAGAACAAATTTCTTGTGTTCTTTAGAATATAACATAAAATTGATGGAATGATAGACATGTTTTTGATGTTACATGTACTAATTCGGAGTGTTCTTGAATAATGAATGTTCTATGACCCACATACTGTAAGTAGACACAACAAACGCCTCATGAAATGGTGGTTCAATGGGGGAAAGAACACTAGAAAGATAGTAGAATTTATGAACCCAGAAATTTCCTACAATCTGACAGATATTTCTAAGATGAAATTAACTGACCAAACCTTGGTAGATTGAGCTCAAATTTGGTGGAAAGATCCTTAAATATGTCTAGAAGTTGACTACAAAATTTCAGAGCATTCTGATAAGTATAGGTAGGTCAATTCAGGCAAACAGTCACTGTCTGTCACAGGGTATACGGGATCTGTATAGCTTCTGTTATCATACTTAGAAACCCTAGTAAATGAGGTCCAAGAATTGTGATTGAAAATTTTGAGAAAAGTTTAAGGAGTCTAAAACAATTATGCAAAGTATGGCACAAATCTGATGTACAGATTGCGTGTAGAAAAATCGGGAAAATAGTTGCGCAGATAAGGCCATGGGCTAATGTTGTGCCTAAGTTATGGGGATAGGGAATATTGACTCCTTTTGGCCCAATTGACTCTATGTGGACCAGAATTGACCATTTAGGACTCTATTGAACAGCTAGGTCAGCAAGTGATAGGTTAAGTAGGGTTGACCAAGATTGACCAAGGTCAATCAAATCGACTTAGCAACTAAGGCAAGTTGAACAAACATAGGTGAACTATTCTTGCCTAGGTCAAGTTATTGATTAACCAAT
>JAJIYU010009018.1:0-17425 GCA_030144865.1 Tinospora cordifolia | reverse complement strand
ATAATAAATTAAAAGAAAGGAAAGAAACTCACCTCGAGATCACTTCCTAAATTATTTGTAGCACTTCGTGGCTACTACTTCGCAAACTATTTAGAATAGCTCAAGCAAAGAGGAACTTAGAACTAAGGTTGCCAAGAATGAGGCAAAGAGAGAAAGTAAGAGGAATTTTCAACTCTTGTCTTTGGGATGAATGAAATGGGTGAAGTAGGGGGGTTTATATAGGGCCCTCCTCTAAATAGCGTCTCTATCTTTCCAATGTGGGATTATTCCTTCCCACACATGCCCACTTTAACATCTCAACATATGAGATGTTTCATTCATGAATGCTTTTCCTTTTCACATTACTTTTGTATGTACATTAACGAAATATTATTTTCACGAGTGCATCTAATTAATACTTTATACACATACTTTTTTATATTAATATCATACTAAAAATATTATTTTCTTATTCAAATAGAGAAGCTTATATGTATCCAACAATTCCATATGTCAAATATTAATCAATGTATATTCCTTTATATTTCCATATTAACTAATTAATTGCATACCAATGACAAATATATATATGTGTTTATATTTAAATATATACATATATGTGTTTTAAACTCAAATTTCGATTGTTACGTCACTAAAATTTTCGGTATTACAATTATTACGTCACTAAAATTTTAGGTATTACAGAAAGCATGGGTAAGTATCATTCTGAATCTCTATTTTAAATAAGTGATTCTTCAAGGGAGATTTAAGAATGATAGTACCTTCTCTGTTGATCATGGTTAAGTAATTATCCTTCATCTGCACATGGTAGCCTTTCTCAAGCAGTTGCCCAATGCTGAGTAGGTTGCTCTTCATATTTGGAACATAGAATACATCAGAGATGTACTGATGATCACAATTTTTCAACTTGATTAAGATGCGGCCTTTTCCCATAACAAGAATCTTGCTATCATCAGCAAACTTGACCTCAGTGCGGATGGATTCATCTAAATCAACAAACAGATCACGTGTGCCACACATGTGATTAGTGCACCCAGTATTAAGATACCAAAGTTTTTTGGTGATGTCACTATCGTGAGCTGATGCTATCATCAACAGGGTTTGAGTAACAGGAACATCTTGTGTCTGAACGAATGAGGCTTTCTCACTTGAATTTGTTGGTTGGCGATGCCAACAATCAGCTGCATAGTGCCCAAATTTGCTACAAGCATAACATTAAATTTCAGATTTATCATTACCTCGATTACGACCACCACCAGTGCCATGACCGCTATTGGAATGCTCACGACCTTGGTTTTGGTGATGTTGTTGCCCTCTGCTATGTCCTCGACCACGACCTCTTTGTTTTTATTGCCCATTACGTAGAGAATTGTTGGACCTGGAATTCCCTGAGTGTTTATCTGTATGAGAAGAAGCTTCAGTCTTTAAAGCTTTTTCTGTGGGCTTTTTTATACTCTTTTCTCTCATCCGCTGCTCATGAGCCTGTAAAGAACCAGTCAACTCATCAATTGTTAGTATAGAGAGGTCTTTAGATTCTTCAATGGCAATAACGATATGCTCAAACTTCATAGTAAGGGAACGAAATATCTTTTCAACTACTGTCACTTCTTCGACCCTTTCATCATAACTCTTCGTCTGATTAACCAAGTCCTGTACTTAGTTAATATAAGTCTCAATAGATTCTGCATCTTCCATCTGAAGTAGTTCGAATTGACGTCTCAGACTCTGAAGACGTACTTTTTTGGCTTTGTCTGCACCTTTATAGTACTCCTCTAAAGTATCCCATGCTTCTTTTGTTGTAGTAGCTCTCTGTACTTTTTCAAAGGCTACATTATCAAGGGTTTGAAGGATAAAATATAATGCCTTTTTATCCTTTTTCCTATTTTCACGCACCATGCTGATTAACTGGTACGTTCTCACCTGGATCAACAAACCCATTCTCTACAATATCCAGTAACTCCTGATATTCAAATAGAGTCTTCATCTACTTGTTCCATCGATCATACTTTTTGCCATCAAAAGTAGGAAGTGATGGTTGATGAGAATTGTTGTTGAAAGCCATAATTTTTTTTTCAACTGCACCCTTTTGTGTTTTTTTAAGATAATCACCTCTTTTTTAAAATATGCTGCAACTCCTTCTTCTTCTTTTTTTCTCACTTTCTCGGCTCGGCTCACTTTCCCCCCTTTTTTTCGGTGCGTCTGCTTCTTCTTTCTTGTCTTTTCTCTACGTTTCGGTCGAGCAGCAACAACGCAGAAGGAAATCTATGCAGAAGCTGGCCAGCTTGCTTATTTTCTTCGATTTGGAGCAAATAGAGAATAGCTTGTAGCAACTATATCACGATCAGGGAGCAGCCAGTGAGCAGGAACCACCACCAATAGTCCAGCGAGCTTGAACGTGAGCAACGAAGCAGCAGCAGAACAGAGGAAATCAGACCAGCAATAGCAATCCGGCGAACTTGACAGAACGGCGGTGGCTGTGAGACCGAATGACGTCGAGCAGCTAATCACGGGCAAACGGCAGCAGTCCGGGCGGTTTACAACAAAAGGAAGAGGAACAAGAAGTTCTCAGCAATGGCGGATAGTAAACTGAAGAATGGCAGCAGCTGCACGTTGTCTCAATGCAACGTTCTTCTTCTTCTATTCCTTCCCTTTTTTTTGTTTGCAACAACGTTGAAATATAAATTTCAGTCCGTTTCCTTTCTTCTGTTTCGGTTTGCAGCAACACTGAGACTGGCTGCAACAGGGTGAACACCGAACAGAGCAAAACTTTGCGCACCGACAGCAGCAAACATGATTCTCTGTTATGCACCACTAGTGGTAGTGTTCACAACGTGGATCTTCTGCTCTGATACCACTATTAGAATAAAAACCTCCGCTCTAAACTTTATTGCTTTCTACTGAACTGAATTACATATTGAATCCCATAGGGTCTATTTATATACTCTTTTAGACACTTGTTCTAAACTCTATAGACTTCTAAACTATCTGGTAATCCCAATTAGAGATTAACTCAGATTACCTAGTTGGACCTTATCCAAACTCCTAATAACATCAATTTGAGTCAAACTAAAACTCTAAAATCAGATAATCTAGATTACAATTCTAGTACTGCTAGAATTCTATCATTCCCCCCACAAAGTAGCCTATGGTGAAATTACTGTCAATTTGGAACATAACCTAGTAAAGAAAAAAGTAGCCAATACTTCTCTTGAGAGAGAACAAAACTAAAGGAAAGAGGTGCAGATAAATGCCAAGAAGATAGTTAAAAGTGTCTCTATATCCTTCAAAACAAATTTATGATGAAGTTGAGACAAGCTAGACTATGACTCAAAACTATTATTGCCAATAAGAAGAATATTGTCAATATAAATGAGAAGATAAGTGGTACATGTGGTAGCCTTATTTATAGAGATTGATCAACCTTTGACGCATGAAAGACACGATAATGGGAGCACATGTAAGTATAGCAATCCAAGGCTTAGGCACTTTTTTCAAGCCATAGATGGTTTTATGAAATTTGAAATCAATGTGCAAGTCGAATGAGACTGAACAAAACTAGTTGATTGAGCCATATTACCTTTTTTCGAAGGTCTCCATTACTTAAAACCCGAATCACGTCTAATTGTCATATAGTCAACACAAAATGCAAAGTAATAGAAGGAACAAAACGAGTTGTAGTTTATTTAACAACTACACCAAATGTCTTACTAAAATCGAAACTAACCTTTTGAAGATCACCCTTGGCAACAAAGCTAACCTTATATTTGAAGATGCCCACCTTCAAATTCTTTTTTAACTTAAAAAACTCATTTGCAACCAACTGAACTTTTATTAAAAGGAGATAACCTTAACCTTTGCGCATCACAACATCATATTCTAAGTCATGGCATCTTTTCGTTTGTCATTAAGTAATGCCTCTCTAATAGAAGGCAAAGGTCCAGCTAGGATGCTATTTTGATTTACTTTGGAAGGCAATGTGGTAGTTGAATTGGGTGAAATAGGTGGAGCAAGAAGAAAGATAGGAGTTCGGAGCGGAAATGGGCAAGTGAATGAGAAACATTAACAGAAGGAATTGTTAAAAGAAAGTGGTTGTTGTAAATATTGAAATGGAAAGCTCAATTCCATTTGCCAAGGTTATAGTTCAAGAGGGGGAAGCGAGTTGGATTGCAAGTTTTTTGAATAATTAAAATTTAACTCAATCTAGGCAATTAGCTAAGTTAAAAAAATGAAAACATAATTTAAAGATGCGTGAAATTAAATGAGACAATAGACAAAGATTTACAATGGTCCAATCCAATCACTTAATCCACTACCTAATCATTCCCAAACTTGAATTTTTCGGGTCAAAATCTTAATCTATTACAATGTTTTGAAAAGAACAATTTCAAGATTTATTGATGAACAATTTCAAGATTTACCTATTTATTTTAAGTAATAAACATCAATAAATATAGTATTAAAACTTTAAACTATTCTCAATAGTCATCTGTCATCCCAATAAAGGGATTAGTAAGAATAATGAGATTTCAATAGTTATCTGTCATCCCAATAAAGGGATTAGTGAGAATAATGAGATTTAAAAAGATCTAAAAATGAACACTGTTTAACCACTCAGTCCCTATTGAGGAATTAGTCATTCTTCTTCATTTTTGAAAGTTTGGCAAAGATTCGATGATAATATACACGCCCACCTTTTATACAGTTATTTTAACATTATATCTAAAAATTATTAAATTGTTTTAACCACTTTCTTATATTATGAATTTACTGTCGTGATTCAAAAAGTTTTTATTCGCTTGTGCAAGATTATAAAAAACATCCTTCCTCAAGGAAAAAAAAAACTCAAAAGCCTTGTTTGTGAAGGCTTGGGATGTTAATCATAAAGATAGGTTAAAGCATTAGTAATCAAAACCTTCTCCAGAAGCGCCTTGATCCTATCAGTCAAAAATTGCCTAATACCCTCTCTCAAGGCGTATAGTCAATAAACCAATATAATAAACACAGAAATCACGTGTAGCCTCCTATAGAATTAACAACCTCCTAGTCAATTGATTTTGATAGATTTATTTTTTGATTATTTAATTATTGAACTTCTCTCTCGAGTTAATTCAATAATCTGAAATTAGTTTATAGGTGGTCGATCAATAAAAAACATTAAGATTATAGAATATAAACAATACCTCGAAATAGATTAATTAAAATAAAATCAAAAGTTCCTGCAATCTAAATTACATCCTAGAAATTGAAATACTTAGCTGGACATTGCGTAAAGATCACAACACAAAGAATTAAACAAACGGAAGATCATACTCTACTAATGTGATCTTGTTCTTCATCTTCTTTCTTATTCCAGTCTCCTCTGTGCTCTGTGGTCGTCACCAGTCGTCTCAACTGAATAATGAATGTTGAATGCCAAATGCCTAATATGATCTATTTATAATGTTCACTATAAAACTAGTAAAACCCTAATTATATGCTAATAAATGCGCACATAACAGCCCAAATCGCAAAACCATCCCAAATTTCCAATATACTATGCCAAATTCATCATGTTGGACCAAAATCGGTTTTGATCTTCTTTTGTTCTTGTCTTATTCTTTGCCATTGGTTTATCACATTATTACATAATCGCCATTGTCAATTGCACATAGAGTTTGGTTCCAAATTCTATTCCAGTTGACCCACTTATGTTTGCTCAAATTACCTATTTTTTCATTTTGTTCATGCCAGTCAAACCATGCTCCATACATGAAATTTACCAATCTGTCATCTGCTCATGCTTTGTTATTTTGGACTATGTTTTGAGTTTTGTTTTGGGCTTGATTAGTGTTGGTCGTGATGCTTGTGGGCTGCAATGTTTCATGGGCTATGTTTGTATGTGTTGGATGAGCTTTATACACTTTTGGATTGTGACTTGTTGTACTTATTTATACATGTTCCCAATTATTTTAAACCTGCACAAACAAATGTGTGTCCTTCCCCGAGCATTAAATTACAAATATAAATGATAAAAATCATATTAAAATTCTCTAAATATATAAATACACACAATGATCCTATAAATGCTTATGGACATACATAATTATAAATAAATATGTCCTATTTCCTACCTAAACTCATGCAAAATAATATATATATATATATATATGTTAGTATGTAATACAACTAATAGATACCTCCAAACTTAAACTACCAAACTTAAACTATTGTCCGTCCTCGAACAATGACTCAACTCTAGAATTGACACACTATACTGTATAGAATTAAGTCCTTTTTCACTCGTCATAGTAACCTCAATCTATTATTCTTATATTTTGTGATTCATTAACACTTCCCTAAAACCATTCAGGTTATTTAG
Source organism: Tinospora cordifolia (assembly GCA_030144865.1). Classification (NCBI taxonomy): domain Eukaryota; kingdom Viridiplantae; phylum Streptophyta; class Magnoliopsida; order Ranunculales; family Menispermaceae; genus Tinospora; species Tinospora cordifolia. The sequence continues at coordinate 11,067 of JAJIYU010009018.1, read as the reverse complement.
ATTTTCAGTCTATCCTTCATTCTGCCTCAACTTTACCCTTTCATCTGTTGGTATCTCAATCCTTTTAGACTTTATAGGTGATTTTTAGGCACCACCCCACTCATAAAAATCATTTCCTAATACCTAAGCACACAAACTCTCTCAATGCCCTCCTCTATCTATCCTCTACTCAGTTCAAACTATAGGCTAGATTAGAGGTTTTTTTCTCAAGTGTTAACATAGCCTGATCAAGGTACAAGTGTAATAAGAATTTAAATCTGACTCAAGTGTACCCTCATAGTAATAATAACAACATATTTTGTTTGATTTTCTTATTGCAGCTTGATCCTTTCTATTTAATCCTTTACTTTCTTCGTTTATGCTTACAACCTTATTTTCATAGCTATCACAAACTTATTTAATCACACACATTTCAATCAATACCCATATGTACACTCATACAAAAGTAGAAATCTCAACTTTCATTGACAATATTGAAATAATATATATATATATATATATAACCCTTTTTTAACTAAATCAAAAATAGAAACAAAAACTAAACATATGTATCTCAATGTCAGCATCCTCTCCTTCTTTCACATCATCAGAATAAGCAGTATTATAACCATGACTGCACACAAATAGATTCAATTGAGATATTCATGAAAGGATAGAATGTTTATTTATGATGTTTAGATTCATCATAAGAAAACATGCCATAAGGCTCAAAATTGGCTGCAAAGGATTCTTAGTGCTGAGATCGATCTTTAGGCTATGACTCAAATGATGATAGTGCACTTTATTTCCCTCCTGACTCATTCTTAAGCAGTGTTCAAGATATATTTGATTATTTCAAGAGTCTTGTGGTTTGGTTTTTGCTCATCACTTTCCTCAATTTCGAATCCTAAACTTACCTAAGACTAAAAAGTTCTGTCAAGGTCAAATTTTTGAACAAACCAAGTATACAAACTGTTTGAAAGTACTTTAGTTCTTTCTTTCATCACGCTAAAGGAATTTTCAATTTCACAGGTCACTCAGTAAAAATTTTCAAAAATATGGCATGGATCTAGCCTAAGTGATGCTTATATACTCTATATGCTCATGTCCTAAAGCTAACATGCTCATGATTTAATCCAAACAAATAATCATAATATCTAAATGTAATGAAAGAACTTCAATAATAACTATATATGTGATATGCCCATATATATATATATATATGTATGTATGTAGTTTAGAAGCAATGGAGTACACAAAATATATAAATATAAACGAAAAAGAACTTGAAATTGAAGAAATTGAAGAAGAATTTCTTTGAAGCGCACCCTCAAACATAAATTGTGCCTTGTCCTCAAGAGCATAACTTCACTTTGACACTCACAGGGAGGAGAGTACGCTAGAAGGCTCAGAAAACCTGCATATGGCACAAAGAAGATGACACGTATTAGAGAATATTTAACTAAAATGTACGCAATTTTTTTACTACTAATCTAAAATGCATGCATACCTAGAAAATTAAATTGATCTATAACAAAAATAAAATAAAATAAAATAAAAAAAATAAAAACTGGTGGGTTGCCTTGTACTAAGCGCTATATTTAACGTCGTCAACTCGACGTGGATACGGGTTACTGAAACCCAATTTATTGATCCTTGCAAACACTTTGACTTTGGGTAACTCTTGCTTTAAAATAGCCGGTGGCTACTTATTTTTCAGAAAATGGTGAGTATCATCAACATCATGTAGCTCTGTAGTAGCATATTTCTGCTTTCGGTGTGCTTGTAAAACCTTCTTGATAGCAGATTCAACATCTAAAGCCTTAATATCAGGGGGTCTGGGCTTCTCAACCTCTATCTCAGTGCCAACTTGTACCACATTACCCTTCTTGCATTCCCATACTTCAGTAAGGGGCTTCAATGAGAGATAGATGTTGAAAACAACTCAGTTTCATTCATTCTCAGTGTGAGCTCTCCCCTGGCAACATCTGTTAAGGCCTGACTAGTGGCTAAGAATGGCCGCCAAAAAATTAATGGTATATCCCCGTCTTCTTCCATATCAAGAACTACAAAGTCAGCTGGGAAAAAAAAAACTTATCCATCTTTACTAGAACATCCTTAATAATGCCTCGTGGACAAGTGACAAAACGGTCTGCAAGCTGAAGAGTAATACTGGTTGGCTTGATCTATGATAAGCTCAAGTATATTGAAAGGGGCATGAGATTTATATTGGCCCCAAAATTATAAAGAGTTTTATCAAATATTTTAGTGCCTATGTTGCACAGAATAGTGAAACTCCATAGATCTTTAAGCTTTTGAGGCAGCTTTCTTTGTATTATAGCATTGCACTCCTCTGTTAACCGTACGGTCTCATGATCTATTTGCTTCTAATAAATTCTCTGTGGAAAAGGTAACAGAGGAGGCTTACGATTCGTTGCCTTAAATAGTGATGCTGGAACGTCTAACGTTCTTCTTTTCATCATCAGTAGGTGCTGGATCAGTTGGCTTAATAAGAACAGGCCTATTAGAATAGGTAGGCTCATCAACTAGTATAGTAAGACTGAATGGGGTAGGTGGGCTCTGAATCTCTCTGCTGCTTCTAGTAAATATGGCTTGACAACTTTCTTTTGGATTGAAATGAGTGTTACTAGGAAAGGAGCTTCGCTGCTGACTGGAGAATGCTTGGGCTATCTATTCTATCTAAGTCTCAAGGTCTTTGACTGTAGCATCTATGTTTCCTACTTGAACTTCTAACCCTGAAACTTTATTGTCATTCTAATCTATTCTTCCAGTCAATTCTTTAAAGAACTGGGCCTGCATATTCATAGTCTCATCCGGGTTGTCCTCCATAGATGGCTTCTTTTCAATCAGGCTCCGCTGAGGGACATAACCTGGTGGGGCTTGCTGGACGTTTCTATTATTTGCATAGGAGAAATTTTCATGTAGACAGATCCCCAGATGATAATATTGATGAGTATTGTACCCCTATTGTTGACCTTGATAAGTGTTGAACTAGTTCACTGCATTCAGCTACTCTATAGATGCTTTTGGACTAAAGGATGCCTTGTGAGCTTCGGCTATGGCCAAAATAGATTGATTCTATTGTGGTTGATATAGCCATTACCAAATTTCTCAGTCAATGCATTTATTTGGTAGGTCAAAGAAGCTATTTGTGCTTTTAGAAGTGTAACCTCGTCAACCTCATGTACACCACCATTTCTTATTGAGCCTCTCTCTATGCCATCGCGATAGGCGTTATCTGCCATATCTTCAATAACATGAGTGAACTCTGTAGTAGACTTTCCCATCAAGAAACCATCAGCTGCTAAATCAACCAAGGCTCTAGTAGGTGGTGTCAAACCACTGTAGAACGTCTGAATCTGTAGCCATGAAAGAGTAAATAAACTAGAACAAAACACAAAAATTTGCACGTGATCATCTCATTGGTTACTACAGTAATGAATTCCACTACCGCAATAGTGCCTTTTTGCCCAAAAAGATCAATAAAAACATTGTGTTTTGGTTATCAAAGTAATACGTCAAACTTGCACGAACAACGCATCCAATTTTCTACAACAACCTTCGTTTACCGCGGTAATGCAAACCTTCTTCATTAATTCTTTGATTACCACATTAACCTACCGCAGTAGTGCCTCTGCACTTCCTGTTTTTCATTTGTGTGTTCTGATTATTACGGTATTCCTTTCTCTTACCACGATACACAAAACCAAGACCACATTAAGACTCGTCTAACATGCTTTCCTTGCACATTATATGTTACATAGTATAAGATGCCATTAGAATATGATTTAAAAGTGTTAGAAATACCATATTCACCAAAAATAATGAATTGAATCTTAATCTTCAAGGTTGAAGGCTCAAGAAGGCTCGAAATAACGATCTAAGGACAAAAAGAAATTGAGCGTTAAGGTGGAGATGATTTCTAAATTTTAAATTATTATCTCGATTCAAGTAATGTATGCATGTATGCTTATAGTCTATGACTATGATTTGTATTGGATATACATATTATGCCTTAAATATGCATGCTTATAGTTATATGAATGATGTTGCATGTTTTCAATGATATGTATGATAACATGATCTATGTTATATGAAATAACATGCCTATGTTGTGATTTCACCATGCTCACATGTTGTTTTCTATTTTGTATTTGATTCAATATGTCATGGTATGTTTTGCCATTAAAGAAAGAATAATGAAGATGATATCCATGTACTAGAGCAATGATGGATTTCATTGTGAGTGTTCCAACCTAGAGCCAGTTTGCATTATTTGGTTTTCTTGAATTGGAACTGAGTGTCTAGATTGACCCCACTTCCTCAACTGGTGAACTAGGCGTTTGGATTGACCCTATTTCACGGAGAAGGGTTTGAGCTGACCTCACTTCCCAGATTTGGAACACTAAGGTGAATTCCTTTCGATCTTAACGACAAATAATAAACAACCAATTGTTTAAATCACCTAATCTTTAAAAGTGTTTGACATGTATATTTTATTTGATTGAAATAATGGTTTAAATATTTGGGATGATCCACTGGCTCTTGAGCTCTTCCCTATTTTTAACATTTCAGAAAACTAATAATCAGAGCCTGCGTGGATAGGAAAAGTACTTTTAGAGTTTTCTTTTGGGGTTTCACAATTTTGTTAAGTTAGGAATGCCGGCCCTGATTTCCTTTGTCAATTTTAAAGTTATTTCTTTTAATAAACTCGAAGGTTTTAATACCTCTTGAATGTCAAAGATATATTTTCAATCATGAAATTTTAATTAGTTTACTTTATTTCAAAATATTTTATGTGAAATCTATGTGAATTATTGTAAACCAAGAAGTCTCATATAGTTGGGATAGAAAAAAAGTGATAGAAAGAAGGAAAGAGAAAAAGTGATGTTCTATCTCTTGGGTGGTCATGAATGATGTTTGGACGCGATGTTAACGTGTTGGATGTGTGGGCTCAAGGGCATTCCAGTAACTAAGCCCTCTGGAACTGTCGCGACCCCTTCGCAGGTGACGTCACGACCGGTACAAAATTCTCAAACATGTCAAAACTCTGACATGTTCGAAATCCCTGTGAGCCTTCCTAACTAAATCCTCCAATTTCCTAAAAATTTTGACAGAGCCTCCTTTAAAAATATAACATGTCACAAATTTTAAAACACCTAATAGTCACAAGTAATATACAAAAACCACATATTTTTTTCTTCATCCACACAACCATACATCCACAAAATCCATCATTTATTTTGATAGTACATTCAAATGACAACACATTTATATCCATTTCCCAAAATAGTAATCTAACTAATTTTTACACTTTTCACATACTATTAACTTCAAAAACCTAGTAACAATTTCACATCATCTTCCCTTTTCCTTTCCTGTCAGAACTTGGAGAAAATGATTGAGAGTGGAGTGAGCAAACAACAAGCTCAGTGAATAATCTAACTTATGGTATTATACAACCATCATATGTATAAAAATATGCAAGCCAAAAAAAATTTAAATCACTTGTGAAATGAAATAAACATAACATGCATACGTAATTTAAAGTGTGAATATGCATTTTATTTCATTAACATGCACTCGTTTAAAACATGAGCCATTTCCTTCCTTCCAGATAACAGAGTGAATTTGTTCCTCACCGCGCAAATGAGGAGTGCACCGGACCTCTAGTTATCCAATTATTTATTTATTTCTATCTTATTCATCTCATGCCAGGAATGCACCAACCAAGATTACCACAATGACCAATCGTGTGAGTTTCTTCCCAGAGACTATGACCAATCGAAATGTTGTCATGTCAATAACCTACTTAGGTACGTAATTGACATGATACAATGCATCAAAATCATTTCATAAAATTCAAATAAGTATGAAATGCAACATATATCCTTCTATTTAATCAAAAACAACAATTTTAATTTAATATCAAGTTCAAATATAATATCACAAGCAAAGATTACTCACAAATTACTGTCCAACCAGCTCCTAATATCCAATAAGAATATAGTTCCACAGCACCAATCAAATCCTGTCATCACAAATCATTTTACATGCATCAAATCAAATTCAACTCATTTGAATTTATTTTATAAATTATTTTTCACGTATTTACTGTTACTATTTGACCCCAAGATATTCATTTAACTCCACCTATTGGTGCGCATTAACTCGAATATGTTTAATAATCTTTAATATTACTTTGTTGCTCATATACAATAATTCTATAGCAGAAAATATCAAAACATAAGCTTTCTAATTATATTTTTATTAAAATTTTCATTTTCAATAAATAACCCTCTGGGTCAATTGCTCACCAAAATTTCAATTAATATCCAAAATTTATGAATTTGGTGTTGATGGGTACGTATTTTCATTCTCTACACTTTTATGGGTTTCAATCAAGGTTTTATTGGAGTTTAATACCCTCAAAAACTCATTTAAAGGTTATAAAACTTTGGGTATTTATTTTAGAATATACAGTTTGGGATTTACTTATCACCAAAAGTATTTTGGTATAACTTTTACTAAGTTTTACTTACTGTTGAAAAATACTCAATTTTTGGGTTCAGGTATAAAACACTATCTATAGTAAAAATTACACCCCTAGGATTATAGTACAAGGTTTAATTAGCATTTTAGCAACTAGAATCGGAAAAAATCACTTACCTATGCATCGAATCTGGCAAAAAATCGAATTTTCCCTCTTTTTCTTCTTTTTTTCGTCTTTGCATTTTCTGAAGTTGAAAACCGAAGAAAGAATCAAGAAAACAGATCACGATGGAAATAAAATATCCACAGTTGATTTGATTTTATATAACCGAAAATAATCTCAATTTTACCCTAGTTAAAAATAATTAATTCCTTAAACACTAACCTTATATAACTTACTCCCAATTTTACCTTTATTTTAATTCTATGAATACCTACCTTATATAAATTAATTTCATAACCATTTACCTTATACAAATTAATTTCATAACCATGTACCTTATATAAATTATTTCCATTTTTACCCTAAATCATATATATACTTATAGTTTTTTTTAATATTTTTGATATTTTTGCCCCAGTTCTTTTTTTTTTTAAATCAGTTCAAAAAGGCCCTCAGAAGTAACTTTTTTATTTTTCGATTTTTTTTTCAACTTAAAGCAACATGATTTATTTTATTTCTTTAATAAATATTGTAATAAACATTTAAATCATCATTCTGGACATTTTTATATTTATTTAGTATTTTTAAAAATTTATTTATTTCTTCTTCGTGAACCTCGTATATATATATATTAAACATTATTTATACATATATGTACATATACAATACATACTTATACACTTGTACGTCATGTCAACGTGTCATAAAAAATTTGGGTCGTTACAGAAAATCGAAATTGGGGTCATATAGGGGAAGCAAGGTTTTACAAAAGGACTAAGATTAAAAATAAATCCTTCCTTTTTAATGTAGTGCACCAAATAGACCGTCAGACAATACTTCTTAATGATGATATCATGCTTTTTGTTATTAATGTAACACTCTCCTTTTCTAACCTTTTCAAAATTTTGTTTTATATTCTTAAAACCTTGGTTTATTTAGTTTCTCAAAACCATTTTTCTTTTTATGGAAAACTTTGCTTATTTGCAAAAATATCTTTTCACTATTGAAAAGTTGATATTTCATGCGAAACAGTGCCAGGCATTATCTTAAGGGATGCTACTAGTTTTTTTTGTGTTTTGTTCCATTATTCAAAACATAATTAACAAATTCTCATGTCAAGGAGTGAATATTTTGTATGAATTCGACATGTATTTAATATTTCAAAATAATGAAACTGCTTGAACACAGTGGGTCCCAAGTACAAACCAGAATTTGCTCTATCTAGCTAGAGCATTAAACATCAGTCAGAATTGACCCTTTTTCCAAATAGGACATAAATGATGATGTACCAATATTGAAACAAAATTGATGTTATGTAAGATACAAATCTAACGAAAACAGAAGAAGGGAAAATATAAAAAATGAGAGAAGACATAACAAGAAACTGGTTCCCAACCCCAATTAGGTTGTATCTGCATTTGAAAATAGAGTGGGGATAAGCTCTATACTCAATGGGCTATTTTCAAATCAAACAAGCACATACAAACATAAATCATGCAAACACCTCAAATATAAGTATTTCAAACTACATTTTAGTTTTCAATCAACCATGGGTAGGACAAGCAAGTCGTTAAGATAGGTCATGGACCACCGCAACCCACAAGGACAAATTCAATCACTCGTGGTTTTGTGCATGTAGCTCTACATCCCCAGGGTATTTGAGGTCAATCATGGGTAATCCATATCAACCTTCAAACCAAGGCTCCACAGAGGAAGTTTTCAAAATTATCTCAAATCCTGGACCATGGCCACACATGGGAGAGTTTTTGAAAATACCCTAAAACCCTTGGACCAAGGCTACACATGAGAAATTTTCCAATTGAGAGAAATAGCAAAAGTTAGTGGACTACCAACGTTCCCCAAAGGTCAACCTTCGTAGAAAGTATATCGTTATCTTAATTATGTTCTTCTTTACATATAGTCAAAAGTATTACATGGTATAATAACTTAAAATCATTCGTGTGTTACCATATGCACTCAATACTTATGTCTACATGATCATCATAGAATTGGTCAATACCCTATTGTGGTCTTTATCATGGCATGCATATTCCTTCATATCATAATCATTGCATTCACATTTTAATCATATCATATGCCACAGTAATTTGATACATGTTGCATTTGCAACTAAACATTGCATTTAACCATGAAGATGTACAACATAGTATTGCAACTATCCACCTATGACTTTTTCATAATCAATGAAAATACATGCATAATTGAAAAGGAAATAACAATGAAATGCAATTGTTACCCACATTTATGCTCTAGAAAAATCTACAAATATCCCACTAGATTACTCCTCCAACCAACACTCCTACGTTTGGACCAACGTGCACCAAATGTAGGTTTTGTAGTGTCTTAATTTTATATTATACTCCAATCCTAAGTCAGTGGGTTTGTGTGTGCAATCAACCCCTCTCAATGCTCTAGAATCCACATTGAATCCCTCAAGGCTCAACCAAAGTGTGCATGCAAAATTGGGACTATCCTCATAATTGTACAAGAAATGTACTATTGTGGTAAAGTTTGCAGAGCACTGCTTTTCGTGTTGGGTCGTAGTGCGATACTTCCGAGTTTCTTAAAGCCAACAACATTCAAGCCTTCTTTTTGGGATCCTTCTAATGCCAAATTCATGAGTTCTTGGGCTTCTTTTGTTCATATCTCAATGTTCACAAGACTATGGTGGTTTGGTCTCGTCATTCCTAGTGATTCAAGGTCCAATCATGCCCTTTCTATTGCTAGTCATAGATTTGACAATAAGTGTTATTTCATGTCAACCACCTATCTTTAAGTATTCAATTCTCGTACCTCAATTCATCATTTCATGTTATTATAGAACCATTTTGAAGGTGCTTTTATATACTTTTTAAAGGTTCAAAGGTCATTGTTGATTTGCACTACAAGTATACAGTATCGCAAGTAGTAAAAATTGATTGAGAATCGGATGTCATCCTCTAGGAAAGAATTAGGAATAACAATCTCAAAGCCCAACACTACAAGAAATTAATGATACAACAACATCAATTCCACAACGTGCATCAATGACCGTTTTAATAGAAGGCTTATAACAACGTTCATAAAATGTCTGTTGTAAAATCATTTATGTAAAATGTGTATAACAACGTTTATCATGGGAACGTTGTTGACAAGTCCATTACAACGAGCAAACGAACGTTGTTCTATGTTATTACAACAATCATAGTTGCTCGTTATCGAATGACACTTTCTACAATGTTCGTTAGTCGACTGTTGTTAAAAGAACGTACGTTATTACAACATTCATTCGTGAACGTCGTCTATAGTCGTCTATAACAACGTTTTATTTGACCGTTGTAAACGTATTACATTATATACATACGTTATTCATATGTTATACCTATATAATATCACTAATGCGTAAATAATAGTATAACCCGCGAATGGTGGTATAATGTAGGCATAACGATTGAATAATGTGCGTATAAAGATATAGGGATAACGATAGAATAATGTGTGAATAGTGGTATGACCCATGAATAGTGGTATAATGTAGGTATAACGCTAGAATAATGCATGAATAAAAATGTAGGGATATCGATCTAATATTGCGTGAATAATATATATGGCATATATAAAACATGAAATGTGGTATAATGTAGGGATAAATATTGAATAATATGCGTATAAAAATCTAGCGATAACAATAGAATAGTTAATTCGCGAATGATGGTATATATAACCAATAAAATGTAGTATAATGTAGGGATATATATTAAATAATGCGTGTGTAAAAATCTAGTGATAACGATCGAATAATATGTTAATAATGGTATAAATAACCCGTGAGATATTATATAATGTAGGGATAAAGATCAAATAATGCCTGTATAAAAATTTAACGATAACGATCGAATAATGTGTGAATAATTATATATATAACTCGCGAAATGTGGTATAATATAGGGATAAAAATTGAATAATTCGCGTATAAACATATAGCGATAACGATCGAATAATGCACATATAAAAATTGTTCTATTGATCAATATACCTTACGAAAAATGCGTGAATAATTAATAGTGTAAACTAGGCATACCATGTGAATAACATGTGTATAAATGGAACATCTTTCAATTGCCTAAATGATGCGTAAATATATGTATAACGTAAATAACATATGAATAAAACATGAATAATTCAACCGATAACAAATGAATAACACACAAATAATAGTAGAATAATGTATGTATAACAAACCATCGAGAATAATTATATGTATATATAGAGATAGATATATAGATATTTGTACGTCACATTATATATATATATATATTTATGCATGACATACAAATAACATGGTATATATACAGATATTTGTAAGTCCCATTAATTCATCTTATTTGAAATTCATACAAAATTCGTGGTCG